>APFE031291240.1:119946-140773 GCA_000404065.3 Pinus taeda
CCAGATGTAGAAGTAGAATGGTTCAAGACCATCACAAAAGATCATCACATCCCAGGTACTTCAGAGGATATTGCTTTGCCTGCAATGCATATGGACACAAAGCAATTGATTGCAATAGGAGGAACATGAAATATGTAAGATGTTATTCATGCAACAAACTTGGACATAAATCAAGGGAATGCAAGAGCAAATTTCAAAGTTCAAAACAAGAGGACCATAGATCATCACAGTTTCAGAAGACAGAATTAAAGACAGAAAGGTGTGACATAACTCAGTTAGCTGACATAACAGAAACAAGGGATACTAAAAGTGAATAAATTCAGTATTCCATCTTGCACACGCTGATATAATGAATATAAGTTGCGTATATACGTAAGTTACAGGCTGCAGAGTCGCGTATATGGAGATCAGAAGAAATGGCAGCAGAACAGACTCAGGGAAAGGTTCGGTCATGATAAGAGATGGTTGGCACTGGCTCAGGGGGAGTATATACTTCAAACAATGCATTGTTGGCATTGTGATTAGAAGTTGGTGATGATGCTTATGTAGCTAAATGATACATCCTATTGGTTGATCAAAGGAATGGTATTGCAGGTTTAGATGCTGATGCTTATGGTGCAGATCATATATGATGAATGATAGTCATGATTTTGAATGAAGTGCTGGTCCTAAATCTTGCATTCGCTCAGGGGAAGCATGGATGGATTGATACATCTTGGCATATACAAAGGGGGAGCTCCTTCAGAGATTTCAGCAGGTACTCAGGGGGAGTATGGACAGCAGAAGGTATACCAAGGAAGAGGATATCTTGGTCCGCCCTTTGCCCTTGATGTCAAAGGGGGAGAGTGACTTGGTGTGGTGGTTGCCATCAAATCCAAAGGGGGAGATTGTTGGCATTATGATACAGGTGTTGTCCTTGATGGCAACTCACTCAAAGGTTTGATACAGGTGATGGCAACTTAATCAGATGACAGATTAGAATGCAGCAGGTCAAGGGAGAGGTATACACAGGTTGACCATGATGAAAGTGTGTATATACGCAGGTTATCATAGAAAAATGCACATACACGTATACACGCGGGTTAATGGAAGTAAAGGTGCGTACATGTTGGAAACCATGGTTTTGGTCCGTTGTATTTGGTTCAAAGTGACGACCCTAGGTATTGGGTTCATGGTATTGTTCCTACATGGTTTTGGACCATGGTAATGAGAGAAGCCTAAACCTATATAAGGAGAAGATCATTAGGCAAAAGGAGAGCAAGGAATGAATGTCTGATGAAGTGTGAAGATCTAGTATCGCTGGTTATCTGTTTGTGCTGCTTGGATTGGGTTGATATAACAGCAAAGGTACAAGTAATTATCTTTAGATCTGTATGCGGGTTGTATGAGGTGAAAGAGCGTATACACACAGTTTTGATATAGTAAAGTAGCGTATGCATTATGAGATTTGGTATTTCAGGTTGCTGTTGATTCTACTGGTTGTTGCAGAGTTCTGGGCTCTGGTTTGCGTTCTGTGTTTTTGATGACAGGGTTTCAGTGATTCAATATTGGGTGATTTAGAGATTTATGATGCAAGTTATAAGTTGATGATTGTATTGTAGCAGTGATTGTTTTGTACTTATGGATCCAATCTGAAAATTGATGAAACGTGGTCCCTGAAGAAAAGAAGGTTGCAGCCTTCTGTAGGTTAGCACCTACGTACTAGTATATCCGCTAGTACAAGAGGAACTAAGGGGGCTGTAGCTCCCTTCCAGAAGTAACTGGAAAACGAGAGAGGGGTTGTAGCTCCTTTGCAGGTTGTAGCCTGCGTGCTGGTAAAGGACTTGCACCAGTAACATTGTAAAGAAAGTTTCTTATTAAAGGAAGAAAGAGACGAATTGCAATAGGTGGTTTTCACCCACATTGGGTTTCCACCTTATATCATGGTGTTCATGTGTGCTTCTTATGTGTGATGATCTGTACTATTTTACTACACCTGTTAATGTGGTTAATAATTTTCTGATGCATTTACTGAAGATAAGCTAACTGAATCATAAGATTGCTGCATATACGCTTATTACATTTAATACAGTCGCGTATATACGCGTATACCCTTAACTGAAGTCGCGTATATGAATCTGAGTGTGAAAAGAAGAAAAAGTATATGATTTGGTAATACTGATTCAGCCCCCCCTCTCAGTATTATTTCCAACACACTCTACCTAATCTAATCATCTGCCAAGATTACATTGTTGGGTCAGATCTTTACTCTCTATTTATAGACATGAAATAACCAAGCTTAAACATTTTGACTATCATGGATTGTGGCAAAGATTACAAGCTTCACACAATCATTTATTCTGCATAAAAGTAACTAGGCGTGGAATTTTGACTTGCTCACTTTCATGGTCTTTTCTTTTCTTGGGGTTCATATTTTTTTTTAATCTTTTTTGACCTTTTTATTCTTTTTGTCCTTTGATTTTTCTTTTAGGACATACCCTCTTTACATTTTTTAATTTTTTGAATATGGAAAACATTTGCAAAAAAAGCAGAAGGTATGTACATATTACAAGTATAATCTCAACGAGTAAAAAATTATGACTCCTATTGGTATAGGAACCTAACAGTGGCTCCACTTGGGGATGGAATTTCCTTGTGAAATGTCAAGAACACCATCGACTAGTAGCCTAATCCATTGGGCCAATCCCACACATGTATATGCTCTGTTGTATAATCTTTGTGATTTAAAACTTTTGAACTGAAAATACACCCTTTTTTGCAAACTGAAATCTAACACATTCTCAAAGTATTGACCTTATTTACACTCGTCTACCTACTCTAGTCTGATAAAAGGATTGCCATATCAAGTAATAACAAATTTCCAATGCAACCAGTCAAGTAAATGGATACCTAACAGAAGTTTGCATTCCACTTTTCTAGGTAGAAAAGTAAATTCAGAAAATTGCATTTTATCTTTTCCACCAGACTTAATAGCTCTATTGATGAACTTGGGAAACTCTTCTTCTACTGATGATTGAAATATATTGACCAAAGGATAATGGAAATCCTTCCATATAACATCTTTTGGATGATTTGTAATAGGAAAACAAACCTCATTCCAAAGTGTTGCTTGATTTAAGTGATTCTCTTGAACTAGAGAGGAAGCCAATTGTTTCTCCTCCTTGTTATCCACTGTAACCAAGTGCTCTAACTGATCTTGATCTTCATCAAATACAACAACCATATTATATACATAAGGGAATTCCTTATCATTATCTTTTTCATATAGAAGCTTGCAAGGGAGTTTCAAACTCTCCTTAATTTCATATGAAAGAACATGATCTATCAAAGTATGTTGGCTTATTTTATTTACATCCAAGGAGAGAAAATTTGAGAGATGATTTTCATCAAATAAATTTGATTGGTCTTTAATTTTTGAAGAAACCACTACTTGCTGAAGAGGCTCTTGTGGATCAATACTTTTAAGCTCTACCATCTCCCTCTCTAGATCACCGGACTGTTGTTGATTTTCACCATTGTCCTCTACCTGAGCAAGTTCAGGTAACTGAATTTCTTCTTTACACTGATCAGTTTGTTGTGATACAAGAATTGTTTCCTATGGGAAACTTCATGGACCTCTAAACAACATACATCGTCTTTTTCTTCCCGAGGAGAAGATAATTCAAGCAAGTCTTCTACTTTTTGAAGAGACTTTTCTTCTAAAGCCTCTAATATTTCATCATCCATGAATTGATCGTCACTATAGTAATCTTCCAAATATTGAATAAGACTTTCAAAATTGTCACAACAGTTTTGAATTAGCAACAGATATGAATAACTTTCCTTGTATTTGTCTTGAAATATAGTATGAAAATTATTTTAAAAACATATGCTAGTGGCTGGTAAATTTTCATACCAAGCTCTAAACTTTTCCTCTAAAGTTTCCATAAATATTTTCATAAGACAATCTTCATAGAATTTGACTTTAAACTTTTGGATGTGCATATGAAATCTTGATAAATGTAAAGCAGCATCATTTCATGTTTCATCTATAAAAAATGGAAGATTCTTTGACCAATCAATGTTGGGCATAGGATTTGGAAAACCTGGAACCTTTGACCTGTCTAAGGAGCATACATGCATTGTATTCTCAAATTCATCTTGAAAACACTCAATGCTAAAATGGATTCACCATAGGTTTTCAACAACTCTAGATTCTTTTACTAGTGGAGTCTTGATTATTTGAGTCTTCTTGAATGGAAAGTGATCATCATAAGATTTAGAAGGATGTTGTTTAAATGGATAAGGAGGATATATATTTACGATTTTGAAAGGAAAATAGTTAAAAAAATTAATCTAAAATCATCTCTAAAATACAATATACATCGAAAAACTTTGTTAATGAGAAAGAATATAATGTATTGGATAGAAATCCAAGTTAAAAACCTAATCTTTTCACATAGTTCTTTCAGGTTCATTCCTCTAGTGGAGGCTTGATTGTGGAATTGATTTGGAGTCAACAGGTGGATGATTTTAACCTTTGTGTGTCTAACCATCATAAATGAGATCTAAAATTGTAAAACAATTTTGAAGAAAATGTTAGTTCTCCCCAGTAGAGTCACCACTATGTTATCACTCAGAATTTTCTCAAGGTTAAAGAAAGAAATTTCCGAGGTAACCACAAACCAATATTTTAGGCTTAGGCTCTAGCCAACCTATGTCTAGAGAGGGCTCTCTCTTTATGATTTAACTTTGTTTTTTATGGGATTTTAGGCTAGTTCTTAGTGCTCATGGGATTTTGATTTTGAAATTGAAGTTGGGTGGTGGAATTTTGGGAACAAATGGATAGAGCTAGCTTCTTCAAGCCATTGGGCTATGGAGTCAAGAAAAGGATATCCTAACTAGACTAGATCACTAAAGGGAGTGTTCATAGGGTAGGCTAGCAAAGCAAAAGGAAAATCTTCAGGTTCAATGGATGAGGTAATTCTAACTAGGGTGAAAGGGCACTTAAGAATCCTTGGATCAGGATTAGAATGAAGAACAGTGGGTAATCATGAAAAAAGGGAAATTAAGAATCCTTTGTTATATATCAGAGGAGAAACTACGGAAGTAAGGGAGCATTTAAGAATTCCCTAACTAAAATAGTTTAATAGAAAACATTAAGAATGTAAGCAGTCAAGACAGAGTGCATTAAAGCAAGTTCTGAAATATCATTCCTAGTTTACCATTCAGATTTATAGAAACAATATGATTATTAATAAACATAAAGAAAAAAAATAACAAACACAAGAGAAAATACTTATTTGATTTCCGTTTTACACAAGAATCCTATGAAATGTCTTTACTTTATTCCTTGATCTAGCAAGCCAATCTTGTCTTGGTAGAATAGAAATTTAACTTGATAGAAAAATGTCCACAGAAATGTCTTTGAATCAACCCAAAGTACTTCAAATAAAGAAGTATTTATACAAATCCTAAATTGAAATATCTTGGAAAAATATTAAGATTGGTTTTACAAATATCTCAAATTGTTTTACACTAATAGAACTTAAATAAAGGACATTCAAAACTAATGAATCTATTCGGCACTATTTTTATGGATTTATCGTGATAAAATAAGAGAAATTTGAATTTGATAGAAACTCTTAATTGATGATGAGACATCCCAGTCACTAATTGCATCGTTTCTTCGTGCATTCTGCCCCAACAATTCTGCAAACTTAGGGTCCATTGATACCTTTGTATATCTCAATCTAACATATATATGTAAAAAATGAAAGAGATAAACCTCCCTCAGTTTCCCAAAATTCAGCTCCATCTGTTCACAATATTCTCTGCAAAAAGATGTCAAACATAGGGCATTACATAGTCCGAAAACTAGGCTGTGAAGATATGTACTTATCTTACTTTGGCTAATACCTGTGTAAAACGTGAGATAGGTTTTTGTAGATTAGCCTTGGAGGAACACAAACCTCGTCCCGTTTCTCAAAGTTCATCTTGGATTGGCCATAATCATTTCTGAAAAACTATGACTTAAACATGAAATTTCTGAAGAATGTAACATTTCTGCTCTGATTTCATCTTTTAACCTTAAATTTCTTTTAACCATTTTTCACTTTTACTTTGGATAAAATTCATTGTTGCTAGTGAAAGTATTTTATCTCTATTTCACCCTTACTGCCTCCATGTTTACTTTTACTGCTCTGTTTTTTCATCTATCTTCACTTTGACATGAATCTGTATGCTTTGTAACTATGTTCATCTTCATGCTAGCTGCTTTACTTGACTTGGTCCTCAATCTGATACTCTTTAACCCTGATACACTTTGACTATTTTTCGCTGTGTCCATTTACCTTCACTGTATATTTTAGGTTTTTACTATCTATTTCAACAGTAAATCATTTAGTTCCATGTTTCTTCTGTTTGTCTTTTAACTGTATATTTTATTTTCCATCTCTATTTGAATCGATTTTATAACAATCTCGGAGAAAATAGGTCTAATGACTAGTATTAAGACTGTTTATCCAAGGCTACAATATTTTGTTCACCTATAAAATAAAACAAACTGTTAGGAAAGCGTTAGGTTAATAGGAAGGGTCATTACTTGTTTTTTTGAGCTTTATTATTCTATGGAATGAGTCCAAAGTGATTTCGGGAGGTAAACCATGTTTAAATTGGTTAGCAGAGGCTTCAAGTGGTGCAAAAGGGTTACACAGGGTTTTCTGCATAAACACGTGAAAACGAGCAACATTGGGGCTTTTGCGTTTAAACAGGTAAACATTTGATTTGTTTGAATTTTGGCGCAAAGTGAACAGTAGACGGTTTATCATGTAATGGGCGGTGGTATATGGTTTTTTTCACACCACTTTTCGGTGCTGGGTGGTTTTTGGGGGAGGCCACCCAATTCCATTCATCGAGCAGCACATTGCATCAGGGGCTTAGTGGAAAACAACCCATTTCGGGTGAGTAATGTTCAGGTTTCGGGCCCTTCCAAAATCAACGCAGGTCATCGAATGTGGAGGGGGGAGATCATGTGGTGATCGATCAATGAAGTTGCATGGAAGGTAATAGGGGGGCCTACCGGGCATTAAAACACAGTGGTTTTGATTTAATTTGGGATTAAGGTGAAGGTTAGTGTATCGGGCGAGATTTGATTGGCGGATGGTTTGACTTTAATTAATCGCAGATCGATTAATTATGTCATTTTTCAAGGTTGAGGTATAGTATAGTTTATATTTCAAACTAGGTTTAGGGATATTTAAATTGAAAGGATTTAATAAATACATATGGGAGAGGGTATTTTATAGGAATTACTATATATAAAGTTAGAATTAATATGAAAATGGCAGAGAATGAATTTCGCTAAGCATAATGTGTTTTTGTGTTTTGTTTGCTTTTTGGATACGTACATTATAACTTAGGCTAAAAAGTGATTTTTTGGGATTTTTTAGAAAAAGGAATTTACATGAGGGTAATTTCTTTTCCAATGAAAATATATTTTTATCCTTTAGGAAAGGGGGTTTATTTAGGGAAAATGAGGGGAAGTGAAGGGGGGGAAATGTTTATGAGGGTCTTTTTAGTACTTAAGATCTATAAGTCTTTAGGTCAAGGGTCCAGTCCCTTCAGAAATCAGAGAGATGCTTTGAGCCCCTTTGACTTAAGATTTTGGGTACTTAAAACTTATTGTGGGAACTTAGTTAAGTACAAAGTGAAGTGAATGAGGGAGGTTAATTAATTGCCTTTTAAAGTTTTACACATGATCAATTGCCCATTTACATTTGGAACTTTCATGATGAGAATGATTAATATGCTTTTTTGTATAACAATCATCATAATTTCTGCAACCTTTTTTCTACTTACCCATCTACTCACCCTAATGTTTTTACTTCTCTTTATTAGGGTACACTTAAGCTGGCAAGCCCTTATCAAACATTTTTATTTTCTTTTACAATAGTAATATAACTAAGTCTAACCTTATTACATCCAAGGGCTCAGATTAAATAGTTGAGCTCCCTTTATTCACTCTACCTAATCTAATCATATGCCAAGATTACATTATTTGGTCAAATCCTTATTCTCTATTTATAGACATGAAATAGCCAAGCTTAAACATTTTGACTATCATGGATTGTGGCAAAGATTACAAGCTGCACACAATCATTTATTTTTCATAAATGTAACTAGGAATGACATTTTGACTTGCTCATTTTCATGGTTTTTTCTTTTCTTGGGGTTCATATATTTTATATTTTTTGACCTTTTTATTCTTTTTTTCCTTTGATTTTTATTTTAGGACATACTTTGTTTACATTTTTTATTTTTTTGAATATGGAAAACATTTGTAAAAAAGGAAAGGTATGTACATATTACAGGTTTAATCTGAGCCATTAAAAAATTAATACTCCTATTGATATAGGAACCTAACACTCCACAGTCAAGGCTCTGCAAAAAAAAAATAATAATAATAATATCAAATTAACATTAATAGTTTAATATTAACTTTCCTATACGCATGCCATTTAAAATCTACATTGACATATATGATATTATTAGTGATATTCGTATTTCTAAATATATTTCTATATTTGTACAGAGAGGTCATATTTCATCCAGATTGCTTGCTCCATAGAGTAATGACTGCATTGATTTTTTCATACGTGATATATTTGGATACAACTCTATTGTGCAAAGAGGTCTGCATTACATCTATTAAAGGCTCTTATTGCTAATATTTTAGTAAGCAATTGACGTATACTATATTGTTGGTGATATTTATAATTCTAAATATCCTTTTGTATTTGTGTGGGGAGGTTTGTATTTCATCCATACTAATTATTCCATACTGATTGCTCCACACAACTTCTTCCATACATGCTATATATGGACACGTAACTTTATTGTGTAGAGAGATCCACATTTCATCTACTAAAGTTTTTTATTGCTAATATTTTAGTAAGAAATTGATGTATACAATATTATTGGTGATATTCGTATTTCAAAATATCTTTTTGTATTTGTGTGGAGAGGCTTGTATTTCAACTATATTTTTGTCTCAACCCATGCTTGTTCCATACAACGAAGACTGCACAACTTCTTCCATACACACTATATCTAGATGCGTAACTCTACTATGCATAGAGGTCCACATTCCATTCACATTTTTATCTCATCTATTTCATGGATTTTATTACTAATATTTTAGTAAGAAATTAACATATAGGATATTATTGGCGATTTTCATATTTCCAAATATTTTTTTGTGTTTGTGCAGAGAGGTTCGTATTTCATCCACACTACCTACTCTACAAAATGAAAATCACATAGATTATCCTATACATGTTATACTTGGACATGTAACTCTATTGTGCAAATTGGTCTGCATTTCATTCACTAATACACAACTTCTCTTCCGCACATACTATGTACTGTGCACAGTAAAAGCTCCACCCAATAAAAGATAATAATATTCTTGGTTCTCCTTTGCATATCTGGTTATTTGTAAAAATTCATATGATATACGATCTGGAAATTTATAAAAGTGTTTACGCATTTGTTCTCTACATATGCTATGCACATGCAAAAACCACCTCTACATAGTTACTTCGTGCTCAATAACATCATTCGGTCAGTAATTGACATTTGAAACTGTTATTAATTGAATTAATAAACATGTCTTATTTAACTCTTTCTTTATTAATATTTTAGTAGGTAGGTACGTATTGCTACATTTCTACTTCCATACATCCACCCCTTTCACATGTAAGCACATTGTCTATTTGCACAAGAAATGCTTCGTAAATTGTTTTTTCTCTTCAACAAACTTGATTATTACAACAAAGGTACTTAAATTTTATATTTTAATTATGAAATGAGAAATGACATTCATACTATCAACAACATTTCATTGGAAACTCAATTCAGTTTATACGAATTATCACTTCACAATGTTATTGGACTTTGCATTATTTCAAAGCATTTAAATATTAAACATAAAATCATGACTTTGAAAGCATTAAAATATTAAAATTAATGTGTATTATCAAAATATAAAGATTTGAAGCTTTTGTTATGATTTTGAAAGCATTGCAATATTAAACTTAACGTATGAATGGTCATTAATTGAGTTAAACGACAAAATGAGAAGGTTTATTCAGATTTGAAACTACAACATGTCTACTATTCATTCTTAATAATAGTCTAATGTTCACATTTCTTTGCTAATAATCTAATGTCAATATGATTCTTGTGGATTTTAATAGGTAAAGTGTGTAGAGTGGCGGTTATGTGGATGAATCATGTGTTCGTTTAAAGGTGGTGGTACCTATGAAGCATGTACAGAAGAAGCTTGTGCAGAGGAAGATTTATAGAGACTAGCATGAATCAATTAATTTAGTATTGCATATAACTTTTAAGTGAAAATGCACTCCTTAATTACACAATAGAGTAATCTTTGAGCATAAGTACCAATGGCATTGAATACCTTTTGTAGACCGACTATGATTTCTGCACTTTGGCAAAATAGAATTGTGCATTATGCTATCCTTTATTCTACTAAGAAATAAAAGATAGCAAATAGATTAACAAACTTCCATATTCCAACTCGATGCTTCTCCTTTTTGGCATTTTTTTCCATGTTTATTTTACATGCAATATTCTACAGAAGAATTTGTGTAGAGGTGTTTATGCGAAGGAAGTCTGTGTTGAGAACAAATGCTCACTATGCGGAAAGCTTTGTGATGGGAGAATCAATTAATGAGCAATAGATGTAGGGACTATGTTGCATCATATCTCCTCAGTATATTTATAATCTTGATAAAATTCTTATTAGTATTGTGTGTAAACTTGAATGTCAATGACAGATCAAAGGGCATTATCGAGTGTTGTTGTCATTGTTGTTTTGATAGTGTAAAGTGTGACGGAATGCAAACCCTACTTAATTAGCCACACAAATAGGGGGATATGCACTATTTATCACTAATTCTAGTAGTTGCCTCAGTGTTATTGCGAGAAGCAAATATGTATTGTTTAATACTAAAATATTAATAATAAAAAACCATTAGTGAAAAGTGTTGTGTTCGACACATTGAAAGCTTCCTATGCAAAATAGACTTATGCGCTTCCACACAAATGTCTTATTTGAAACATATTCAGAGATATATACATAACCATAAAGACTTTTTTATATTTATCTTTTCATAAATAGGAATATAAGAAGAACTGTAGATTAAGTGCATTGTTCAGATAAATATTTGAAGCTTTTGTCATTGGAATCTCTATACTCTACAAGAAAAGTTGTTTGCAAAAATCTTTGCCCTTACTCCAAATAAATTTAAAAATATGATGACAGTTACCATTATTTATGTTTGATTGCAAAACGAACTATTCTCATGTTTCATGTTATTAGAATATATGTATCAATAGCATAATACAAATTCTCAAAGCATAAGTCTGTAACATTAAGAAATACAAACATCATAACAATAATAGTATCGAGTTTCAAATTTCGATTGTCATAGTTATAGTTGAAATAAATAAATAAAACACAAATTCATAGAAGATCAGATGATAAGCATTAAGAAATCTAATTCTCAATGTGAATTTCTTGTATCAATAATAAAATACTCAATGGATCGGTTCATTAGCTAATTCACCAAAAATAAATACATGAACTGCAATACACAAAAAGAAAGATACAAAAGAAAGAAAGAAATTGAATTCAATAAATAGATTATGTGACATCAGTAAAATTAAAAAATCATAATGATTGAATACTAGTAAAAAAACAAATATGTAAAAATTTAAGGACACTTACAATATGGGAAAACATATAGGCTAATTGTTTGACTATCAGCTGCCTCCTACATGCATGGCCTCTTGAACCAACGTCTTCAACTTAGACTGAATGAATTCTTTTATTGATTCCATTGTAATCTTTAGCCTCACATGTTGATCGAATAATTGTTTTTCAATTTCCATTGCCTCCTCTTGTAACTGAGCGGTTAACACATCTTTCCTGTCATTAACACTAACAAGGTCAACTACCCATTTTTCAAATTCTTTCATTGTAAACCAATTATAACGTTAAACTACTCTTCCATTGATTGTTTTCTCTTGTCTAATTCCAATTTTAGCATATCTTTTGTAATCAATTCATAATTTCGTATAATGGATGGATCATCTATATCTTTAACAATTTGCATGGCCTTTAGAAAAACATCACCCTTTCTATTCTTTGTCCTCTTACATTCAAAAATAATGTTTTCTAGTGTACTCATTTTTTTGGACCATCCAACTTTGATTTGCCTCATTCGATTAGCATTTAGCAGTTATTTGTTTTTATTTTCCAAATTAGACAAAAATTAAAGTTTTTGACCAAAAGAAAGCAAGTCATTTTTGACAAAGTACTTGGCTTCGGTAACATTATTTGTGAGAAAATCGACAAATGAGTTTATTTGATGTGCTAACAGTAGGAGAAAAGAAACCGTCTATCATACATGCTCAATGATTTATAATATTTAGCATATATTACTGACTATATGACATCTAACTGCATTAACCAGTTGCAGTGCTCTAATAGATCCATGAGATGCACTAGTAGTGGGAATTGGGAATTGTTGAGTTTGTATTCCGATTGGAGTCATTAACAATGGACCCAGATTTAAAGCATTTTACAGTGTCTTTATTTTCTCTTTCAATACCAAGTTCTTTGCATTTCAATCCTCAATAGAAACTCCAAGCACATTCCTAGTAGCTTCATGCAATGTTAAAACATTTGTGACTACAATTCTAGAGATATAAAGATTCATTTCTATTGTATCAATAACCCTTTTGCCATGCATCCTTCCTTGTTCGATTTTCATATTTTACTCCCTCTGTTATATTTTTCATCTTAAAAAGTTACAAACTAATCATCAAAAATAGAAAATTGCTTGGTAATTTTCTTTGTTATTTTTTTCTTCTCATTCAAGGCACTACAAACCCAATTAGGTAGTGGAGTTTCAATCTCCTCATGATAGTTTCTCGACTGCTTCTTGATTGCAGAGTAATTTTGCATTTTTCCAATTGACATTGTTTGACATCTTTGACAGTTGATAGATGATCGTTAATAAGCTCTACAAATTCAATATTTTTTCATTTTCTTTCACTTGAGGATAAAGAAAAAGCAATTTCGTGTATGCAAATAGAAGATTGTGCAACTTTTCTAATTTTTTGTTTACATTTTGTTTCACTACTAATACTTGTTTTTTTAGAAACTTCTCTAATAGTCATTGCTCCTTCTTCATTATTTCTTGTAGGACTATGACTCTTTTCACTTTCACTTGCAACTTTTGTCAACAATCTCTCGCATTTAACTGCAGCTAAATGCCTGACAAATAGACCTTCTAGATCAATGTCTCATGAGCCTTCATGTTCTTTTAAATTAAAACAATGCAAAGACCTTACAAACTCTGCAAGATGACTTCCATCCTTCACAGTTACTTGGCCAATGGTAAATGGAAAAGAAATAAATTATTTCTTCTTTTTTCTATTCAAATTTAAACTATCAATTGTAATATTGTCTGCATCCTTTGACAACAAAATACTTGTCCATAACAATTTTTAAAAGCAATAGTTATTTACCTCAAAACCCATAAAATTGAATAATCATATATGTTCTCTTTCTTCACATGTTCATTTCTCTCATAGGAAAAACATTTCTTCATAGGGTATCAGATGGGGTCATCATCTAGTTATCATGAAATAAGTTGTTTTACAAAAATATCTTGAATTAGACAACAATTTGAAACATTATGTTGATTCCAAAATATAAGATAACAGAACTACATTGGTTCTTTTTTAATAGTGAAATTAGCATTATGTGGCGACTCATCAAAAGTGTGACTTGAAATGAGGGTTTTTATCATATATACACCATCATGAAAAACTTATTTCTCTTTTGCAAATATACTAACTAAAAACATAGTTAATTTGAAATAAGATTAGCTGAATCGAATACAATTTTTTTTTTATACGAGTAATAGAGCACATAGAGAATCGAACTTGGCATAGTTGCAATAGGTTCTAGACCCATTAGACACATACACCCAACAAAACTCTAAGAACGGTTCTATAAATAAAGTGATATCTAAAGAGGAAAGATCAGAAGGAACCTCATAATCTGGTAAAGTGAACTCTTGTAAGATTTTCAAACCATTCTAATACTAGAAATCTATTTGCATTTGAAAAATCTAACCACATATTCAAAACCGGTAGCTTCAATATCCACCCAATGTCTCCACACTCAAATAAATACGATTATCTTTGGCTGATATTCTAATCCTCTTTGTTGCAAAATCAAGCTTATTTGGGAATAAATAAATAGTTTCACTGAAATAAAATACCTCTGGAATGCATGCAACATTCGTTACTTTGGTAGACCAAATATTATCTTTGTTCTTCTCCTACACATACAAATTCACATATCACTCGTATGTAGTCGAACAATAAAATCTCTAATGATAAACACAAGTGAGTTAATAGTGTCAATGAAAATAATTCTTTCTTTCCCCTTGAAGCCATTTCTGTTGAAAAAATTGGAAAATTTTTGTCAACCAATAACGCTTTCAATGCACTATAGGTATAGATCAATGATATGCTAAACAAGCACTACTTGTTACAATTTTGTTTGTGAAATCCCTTCTACAAGACATTTCCAATATATAGCAACTCAGTGTAATAAAATTTTCATTTATGACAAATAGTAGAAATAAATTGTATAATCTAAACTCGCCACAATTCTAGCCAAAAAATAGTACAAATTCTAACACGATCTTTAGAAAACTGAGTACAGTTTTTTTTTGAAAATCAGATTACAATTGTCAAACTACATGATTTTTTGCTATTGGAATAATTGCTAATAGTGCTAAATTGTTTGCCTTCCTTCCAGTTCTGATACATGTTACTAATTTTCATGTGAAATGTGTTTCACAAAATAATAATAATAATAAAAAAAACAAACAAACGTTGTCGAGAAATAGCACAAACAGTTTAAAAATCAAATCACGAAATTCAAAAATTAATTACTCCATGTACGAAACAAATTATATGTGAATCTTTTCTAATAATGACAGCTAGCTTACAGGCTATCAACGATCGCATCCACTACTATATCAATGTTAGTGTATAGGTAATAAAATTTACATTTCCAATTACGTGTTGATCTGTCCATTTCGGAAAATGGGTACCAAGCCATTAATGTCATTATATTGTCTACAAAAATGGAAAAAACACAATCCACACAATGAAAGCATTTTATTTTTTATGTTGCTTGTTCTTCTCCTTTCTTCTACTTCTACATAGTGCAATTTTTTAATTCAACCTCTTTTCTAATGCAATATATGCTTCTCACATTTATTACAATTGCTAGCAAACCTTCAACTATAACATTATCATTATTTTATTTTTTTTGCAATCGGTAAATTTTATTATAAAATAATTTCATTTAATTAATAAAGCTTACAATGAAACATGTTTCTATATATAACATGAGTTATATAAATACTTGATTCCGCAGATACATGTGTTCCTTGTGAAGCCTCTGCACGCGCACAACCACTTCAACATAGCTAGTTCTATATCCAATAATGTTTAACAAATACTCATTTACTAATGACTATTGTAACTTTTATGACTTGGAACATAATATTTAATATGTCGCGCAACAAAAAGATTCCAACAATAAAACATGCTTCTATGTTCAATAGGTCTTATTTAAAAACTTATTTTATTTAAGCAAACAAAATTTTATTTGTTTATAAGCAAATCACTTATAGAAACTCATTTACAATTGACTAGTCCAACTGTGATCTCATAGTTCAATGCATAATTATTATTATTCATTATTATGATCATATTTTACTATGTAAAGCTTTCACATCAAGTAGTTTCCCTTGTATTATCAAAACTCTTATCCTAATTCTGGAAAAATGAAAATTGCATACAATGAAACACTGATGTGTACCATTTTCACTTTTCTACATGCATTCCATAATAAGGCGAGTACAACAAAATAGTAATGTTTTCTATCCTAACAACCCTGAATAGTTATCAACATAGTGAATTGTATTCAAATTCAAATGCACTGACAAAAGATGTAATAGATACAACTTCACATGTAACACATAATCTAAGAATTAATAAAATAACTGGTAAAAAGATTGAGCATTACAACAAAGTAAACATAAATGAATTTTAATTATTATTCATTACAAAAGATTGCATAATATATAAAAGCACAAAGAAAATATTGTCAAATAGTTGTACAATTATTGTTTTGTGTATAACATTCAAGGACTTGGGTCCATACAACATCCCATGTCAAACATTATCTCAATTGTTTACATAATTAGCAAACATAGAAAAACTATTAATGAGAATTCAAATAAATTGTGATCACAAAACCATCATCCAGGAAATAGGCTCTATTTCATAAGGCGCTCACAAGAATGTCAATAGTTCAATTTCAAAGTTGTCCCGATGATATCTATGATTGCAATCCCATCAACTGCAATCTCCAAAAGCCATTTGCAACAAATAACAAGGAATTGCATTTAGGATTTGGAATATTCCATCAAATTTCATACATAAGATCTAAGTAGTTAAATTATTTATGGTAAAAAAACATGTTCCAATGCATTAGAACACTTACAATATGCAAAAGAAAAGTTAGGTATTCTTTAGCTCTCAGTTATCTATTGCAATCATGCTTCCTGCAAAAAATTCCTTCACTTTAGCTTTCAGTGAATTCTTTCATTGTAGAATTGGTAATGTCCTACTTAACACATTCATTTAATATCTCCTCTTCAATTTCTTTTGCTTCTTGTTGCAATTTCAAAACTGAGGTAGAGTACTCTTTGTTAACAACAACAAAGGTAATTAGCCATTTGCTAATTTCCTCTGCACTAAAATCAATTATATCATCAAACTTTGTTTCTTGTGAATGTTTCAACTTCTCCAAATCAACAATCAACTTCTCCTTTGTAATTAATCTAGATTATTGTGTCATAGGCATACCATTTATATTTTGAATAATCACTATTTCCTTGACATTTGCATCTGCTCTTCGATTTTCTATGTTTCAACACTCAAAAATAATCTCTTCCAAGTTCTTATTTTCCCAAACCATGCAACCTTGATCTGCCTTATTCAATAAAAATTAGGCAATCCTTTTTTTATCTCTTTGTAGTTTGAAGAGTGAATCAAGCTTCTAACCAAAATTTAATAGGTCATTTCGCACGAATTCCTTGTCTTCCTCTAGCTCACTTTACAGTAGTTCGACAAAAGGCCTTGTTCTCTGCTTTAAATGTCGAAGATCAAAAGGAACTTGCCATTTCATTCAATGATCTGCAATCTTTCGAATATATTATTAATGATATATGATTTCACTACACTTAGAATATTGGCAGGTTTCTCAAACCTATTATATCCACCAGGTATCGCCAATGGATTTGTCAACAAAGGACCCACGGTCAGAGCATTTTCTACCTCTTTTATTTTTTCCTTCATATTTTTATTTTCTACTTGTCATTGACCAATTGAATCTACAAGTGCTTCAACACCAACTTGATACAATTTCATCAAATGAGGATTGCAACTGAAGAAATATCAACATTCAATTATGTATGATCAACAACCTTCTATCAAAAAGTTGTATTATTTAAATCTTTAATCTCTTACCACCCCTGTAATAATTTTCATCATGCAATGTGACAAAATTCTCATTGGAACTAATGTCCTCTTTAGCAATTTCCTCCATTATTTTTTTATTTTCTTGCCAATAAGCAACTAACCCAATCAATGAGTACAATGCTATCAACTTCCATGTCCATCATCTCTTCAATACTCTCTTCTTTAGGCACACTTTTGGCTCTAAATGATTCAATAGTATGTGCTCTTTCCTAGAGTTTCTTTATGAGAGTGCCTTTCGTCAACCCCACTACCTGATAGCCTATCAACAACCGGTTTCTCACTTCCAGTAATTCTCTTTATATATATATATATATATATATATATATATATATATATATATTCCAAGAAGTAGAGAGCACGGTGAGAAAATTGCGATTGCTGATGAGAAAATGCTAGTAGATGTTGGACAAGTTGTTGAGAAAGAGATAATCGCGATGGGAGAAAGACACATAAGAAAAATTGATAAAAACCATGTGGGCCGATCTCATTCCTGCACACGCAGTACTGTTGATACTTCATCTATTATATATATATATATATATATATATATATATATATATAGATGAAGTATCAATAGTACTGCGTGTGCAGGAATGAGATCGGCCCACATGGTTTTTATCAATTTTCTTAGGTCTTTCTCCCATCGCAATTATCTCTTTCTCAACAACTTGTCCAACATCTACTAGCATTTTCTCATCAGCGCTCTCAATTTTCTCACCATGCTCTCTACTTCTTGGAAACCACTTCCCATATCTCATACACTGAAGGTGATTTGTGAACATTCTTCCTTTATCAAAGCCTTTAATATCTTCAACTTCACATAAGTTGAAATCATCCAAATACTTTGCAATAACAAGAGTGTTAGTCGTATTCTTCAGAGTCATGTTTCCAACTATAAATGGAAAAGAAATAAATTGTCTCTTCTTTTTCTATTCAAATATATATGTCCAACAATGATATTTCCTACAAACTTTAGCAAAAAAATACCTATCTAGAACAAACATTTGCAAAAGAAATAGCCTATCTTCAAAACCATAAACTTCTATAACTGTATTGCTTTCTCTTTCCACAAATTCCCCCTTGTGAAGTAAAAAAGCCTCAACCTCTTCAAATATTTGAGGAGGTTCTTGTCCAATAACCATGCTATACACTTGTCTCACAAAAAACTCTTTACTTAAGAAAAAATTTAAAGAATCTTCATGCTTGCACAATATAGGATACCAAAACTACATTGGTTCCTCTAGAAACTTGAATATAGGATTACAGGGTAGCCTATCAAACACATTCCCCGATACGACAAGGGTTATTAGATATGACATAATAAAGAACCCGTTTTTCTTGGGAAACCTATGTTATTGAAAAGATAATTCATTCAAAATGACACAAGCCCAACCAAACATACAAATATTTGTGTATGTCTCACAAAGCACATAGAAAACGCATTTCAAAAGATGTGATGTACATTTTAGCCTTGCTATAGGGGCAAACAACCAACAAAAATACCTAAATGGTTTCCTAAGCAAATAAATATCTACAAGAGAAAGATTGGAAGGAAACTCAAAACTTGTAGAAATGAATTCTGACACAATGCCAATTTAGCACCCTTCTGCTTTTAGGAAAATATTTGCAGCAGAAAATCATAAACATTTATTTGATTCTAGAAACTTGAGTAACATTATGAATACATTGGAATTCAGAAAAACCTTTATTACTCCTAGCTTCATTACCCTCTTTCTAAAATAAAAATTATTTTCATAGAGACAAATAATTTCTCTAAAATTAAATACCTTTGGAACACACCCAACATTATCTAATCTGATGCTCCAAAACTTGTCACCAGTTTTTTCTTTCATTGGCATATTCACATATCGATCATAAGTTCTCAACTATTCAAAGCTATCATTGACCTTAGAAAGGGATTTAACCGTATCACTGCAAAAAACCTATTTCCCTCGCCTCCTACCCATTATTCCTTTATAATGTAGAAACAAAACAAAAAAACTATGTCAATGAATAATGTATTCAAATCCTGTTCTAGGATGCAATTCCACTTTTTCTCCAAAAACACTGAATGTTACCATTAATCATGTGCAAAATTGTTACAAACAACACTCTAAGTAAATAACAATTAAAGATAGTCGCAAACCAAAATTTACGAATAGTAATAGGATTTTTTTTCAAAATTCGAAAAGAAACAAGATCATTAATATACATACCCTAAGAAACGAAAGTTTTCAATAACCTATAACTTCATCCACACAACAAAAAAATAATTGTTTCACTTAATCATTTTTCGTAATAATGGAAATGGATTTAGCACCATAAAAAACCCCATCAACAAATTTTCCAAGAGCACTAAAAATCACTGCAAACCTCTTTTTTATGCTTTTTTTCACTGTGTTTTTTGCTTAACATATCTAATTGACACTGGATGATGAAAATTGATGACTGTAATCTTGAATTACAAAAATTAATTGCCATACCTTTTCAGCAAAGTGCATGCACTTCTTTTGTTTTTCTAGACAATTTTGAAGACACGAAAAGCTATCAATAATGTCATACTCTAACCAAAATTATTTTTAAAGATTATGGTAACAACTATCAAGATTCATAATAATAATAAATGATTCAAACACTTTCAACATTGGATTTATTCAAAATTTTCCAACAAAATCCCATAAAGAATTTTGTTATCCATGTAGAGTAGTCCAAAGAGACCATAAATTTGCCCAACAACTAATAGGAAGTCCACCATGATTTTTGCTAAAATCCGACAATTTTTTTGAGAAATCTAGGTTACAACCATTAGGCTTCAAGATTTTAGGTCTTGATCCAGGTGGATATTCGTGGCCACCTGCCAAGTCCACCTGGACCCCCACCATTGTCTTTCTCAGCATTTTCAGTTTCCTTAATTGTAGCACAACTTACTATTTTTAGCAGTTTTGCAGGTCCTGAACTTCCGGAGCTGTTTTGAGGCCCTAAATGACGTTTTTTGGGGAATCCGATCGCAACATGGGACCGATGTTTCCCGTTCCAACAATGGTAGTGCTCGAATAGACCTTTCTAATGAGCTATTGTACGCGTCAAACGGAGATCATATGCTAAAGTTACGACCCCGGGA
>APFE031291268.1:0-55323 GCA_000404065.3 Pinus taeda
TCCATTTCTTAAAAGTATCAAATACATCAGATTTATTCTTAATACAATAAATCCAAGTTTTTCTAGTTGCATCATCAATAAAAGTAACATAATAATGAGAGCCACGGAGAGATGATACCTGAGCAGGTCCCCATACATCTGTATGCACAAGCTCCAATTTTTCATTCTTCTTTTCTTTCCCAACTCTGAGAAATCTGACTCTCTTCTGTTTTCCATAAATGCAATTCTCACAGAGGTCCAAATCAACATTCTTCAAACCCGACAACAAATTCCTTGAGTGAAGAATCTTCATCCCTTTTTCACTCATGTGTCCAAGCCTATGATGCCATAATGCTGCATCTGCTCCTTTGGAAGTTAAAGCATTAACAGATTTAGAAATACCATTGCATAAATACAATGTACCAACCTTTTCGCCTTTTGCTATTACCAGGGCTCCTTTGGTGACCTTCCAAGCTTTATCTGTGAAAGTTGTACACAACCTTCACCGCCTAACTGCCCTGTTGAAATCAGATTTTTCTTTAGATCTGGAACATGCCTTACCTCCTTTAGTAGCCATTGGTTTCCATTCTGTTGTTTTACAAGAACCTTACCCATTCCAACAATTTTACAAGGTTTATCATCGCCGAAACGAACTTGTCCAAAATCTCCTTGAACATAGTCATGAAATTATTTCTTATCAGGTGTGGAATGGAATGAGGCCCCTGAATCTACCACCCAGGAATCAATAATATTTTTGAAAGAAAGAATCAAAGCATCTTGTAACATCTCACTTGTCACATTTGCTTCATGATTGTTTTCTTGCTGTGAATCTCCTTCTTTTCCCTTCCGAGATCTACAGTCTTTCTTTAGGTGTCCTTTCTTTCTGCATTTCCAGCACACTATCCCCAATCTGGACTTGGATCTGCCTTTCCTTGATTTACTGCGATATCCTGAGCTATTTCCTCTTTCCAGTTTTCTTCCCCTAGACTCTACACTCAAAGCATTTCCCGATGTCTCACCGGAGCTTTTCCTTCGCATTTCCTCGCTAAGGATAGCACTGACAACATCATCAAACTTTAAAGTACTAGATCCAGACACAGAGTTACTACTGGCCATTACTAAACCATTCCAACTTTCTGGAAATGAGCACAAGAATAATAGAGCTCTAACTTCGTCATCAAAGTTTACCCCTATAGAACATAACTGACTTGTAACATTATTAAACTCATTTAAATGATCTGCAATAGATCCACCTTCCGACATCTTCATATTAAATAACTATTTCATAAGAAATACCTTGTTTGAGGCCGAGGGTTTTTCATATAGTTTCTCCAACGTCTTAATCAAACCCTCTGTCGTTGTTTCCTTCGAAATGTTGAAGGTGACCAATGCTGCAAGGCACAACCGTATTGTTCTGAGTGCCTTTTTGTCGAGAAGGTTCCATTCTTCATCTTTCATACCTGTCGGCATCTTTTCTTTTTCGCCCAATGGTAGGTATAGATCTTTTTTATATAGATAATCTTCCATCTGCATCTTCCACAATGAGAAGTTTTTGCCGTTAAATTTCTCGACCCTAAACTTACCATCTTTCGCCATTGCTCCCACTCGAACAAGGAACCCTTCTTTCCTCCGAGTTTATCAACCAAATAGACCTTCGGCTCTGATACCAGTTAGAAAATTATATATTATAGAGCAATGGAACACATAAAATATTATAGAAATATAAACACAGAAAACGCATAAAACAAGAGAGACACAAATATATGTGGTTCACCCAGTTTGGGCTATGTCCACCCTAAACAGCCAGCCCTTCCTTTCTATTATCCAGCAAAATGAAGAGACACAACCTATAACAAATCCGTTGTAATATCCTTTGTTTTCTCTCACAGCCTCACCTCTCTGTTTCTCACTCACACACAGAATACACACCTATATCACAGCCTCAAATATAATGCCCTCATACAAAGAGAGGGGTTGCCTTCTAGGAAAAAAACCCTAAACTAAACATAAGTTCTACCGTCAGATCATCCGCCTAATGAACGACCCAGATTGACTAGAAATTACTATACTTTTACAAGGCAAATTTACATTTGTTTTTAGCTTCAGAGGCGCTGCCACCGAGCCCCCGCCGAGGGACTGCTGGCCCCCAGACCCCCCAGCCGGGGGGGATCAACCCCCCCAGACCCCCACGGGGGGGACAAGTCCCCCCCGCGTGGAGGGTTGTACAGACTTCCTAGGGTATACATCTGGCTAAAACAAAGACCTTTGAACAATCATGCTCCACACACAACACATTACACAATGATGATGACACAGATCGGGAGAATTCAAGCAGACAGAGGCAGGAGATCTAGGGCGCTGGGAAGCGGAAATGAACAGTCCAGAAGTGGATTGGCTTTAAGTCATGAACGGACAAAGAGTAAGGAGAGGCAGAAAGAGAGAGAGAAGCAAATTGCAGAGAACAGAGAAGATTAGCTGACCTGCAGAGCAAAGACAACATCGAGCAAACAGAGATAGAGAGAGTCCGAGAGTCTGTGAACTCTAGAGAAGCCTTAAGAAGTTCAAGAAACTCTTCTGTGTATACCTGTTAGATATTGAGTACCAAATTGGACTCATACCACTGAGACCAGTTGAGGTCGAGATTCAGTAAGGGGAGTCTATGTACTCTAGAGGCTTGGGGAGTCCAAGTACAATCCTACTGATCATCATCTGTTAAGTGAAACTCAAATTGAGCTCATTATTGTAAAAAATCCGCTTTTAAGACACAATAGAAAGGCCACCACTGAAGGTTGGACCAGGAGGCGTAGCCCAAAAGGATTGGGTGAACTCCTTATTAAGCTTGTTGTGTTTTATGTGTTTTCTTACTATGTTCTCTTACTATTTTAGTGTCTGTGTATTTCGCAATCTTATTGATCCGTTGCATAAAATAACATAGGCACACCCCAGCACATGAGTCTATAATACCTACATTAATTCTCTGAGGTCATTTACGGGTGATTTCAGATCACAAAAAATCTAGCTTAAAAACCTCACCACTTCATTTTTATTAAATTCATGTCCTTCTATCTTGTGGTTGGCATGATGTGTGACTTCAGGTTTTGGGGTTTTACTAACCATGAAACTTGAAATCTCACCACTTCGGTCTTATTAAATTCATGTCCTTCTATCGTGTGATTTTCTTTATATTTTTCTTTTTTGAATTCAATTTTTCAATAACATCTCAATTCCTTTTTCCAATAAAATTATATAAAAAGCAAAATTAATATGTCAAAAAAATATTTACTTAATATTTTAAGTAAACAAATAAGTAAATATTTACCTAAAAACAGAACTAACCTAAAGTGATAAATAATTTCTTATAATCCTTGTCCTACATAAATAATTATTTGTATATTATTTTGTAATAGTAAGAGATAGTTGAATTTTAAAATATAAATTAATTACTATAATATTATTATTATTATAAAAGTTTTTAATTTAAAAACTAATTTTTTATGATTATTTTGTGTGTGTGTGTGTGTGAATTTAGTAGTACTTCCTTTTTCTATTAATTTTCCATGAACATGTAGTAAAATATGTCTATCATAATATTTCTGGTGGCCTAAACCTACCCGTAGGAAATCGGGTTTGTTGGCCACCGGTTCACATCAAAAGTTGTCCAAAATTTAAACAGTTTAATTCTTATCATTCAGGCTATAGTTGCTACTATATCCATTATATACTTCATACTTGAAAAGTAAATGCTACTCAACATAATAACAAAATTTAACTATCTGGGTTTCTACTTTGAGCATCTCATGGTTCTACTGGAGTGGGGTCTTTCGCACTTGACCCAGGTGCTTCACTCTGCAGCAATGTCTCGATTTGCTTTTTCATTTTCTTCAAGCAGAAATTGTGATGATATTGTTGCATTTGAATTGAAAATATTTCCTTCTAGGTATCTTTTAGTCTTGGTTCTTCTTGTCTGTCCAATTCTAGCTCTTCCTTGTCCTTGTGTGTTATCATTTCTTTGGCCGAGATGTGTTTCATTGCCTAATATTGTTGGATGATCTGCCTAAACAATGTTTGGCGACTTCGAGTATGGTCTGGATCCTGAATTATTGGCTCCCAATCTACTATTGGGATTTCTCCATTTTCTATATTAGCATTTAACTCCCCTTCACATTCAGATATTACTGCTTTTACTTCTGTCGAGGTTACTACATAGTAGGCATTGATTAAATTCTACCTACTTTATTGTCTAGTTTTCCTTCCCCTTTTTCTTTGTGGTTTGCTTGCGAATGCCTCTAGGCCTTTCATTTTATGTTCAAACTTTTTTCCTACTTTTTTGCTCCCTTTTCGTCCCTGTTGTCTACCTTCTTTTACTATATTTTTCTTCTTTCTGTTCCTACAATGACAACACTCCTGCTGCCTTACCTGATTTAGTTGTTGGAGCTTCAGCGCCTGGTGAACATTGGGTTTAATACTACCTGTAATGTGAACCAATAATAAAACATTAAAATAAATAATAATTTTATCCATAGTGTTCTTCATTTTCTTTTTGGTTTGTGTTTTGGCCTTATCACTTCCAATTTTCTTCTCATTCCTCCCATCTCTGCTAGTTTGCAGCCACTCCATTACATTCTCGCTCCTCGGCTATATGCCCCCAGATTCTTGTTCCCCAAGGTCTCCCTAGGTAACCCCCTTCGTGCTCATGGTCTAGAGGACTAGAGGTTTTCTTATTGTCTTCAAGGGAGCTAAGCTGTTTCAAACATTCCACCACCAAGACGGACCCCATATTCGCTTTTCTATGTTGCGGCTTCCCTAGACTGCCAAAACTACCCACTGAAATACCAGGTTGCTCTTTCTCCTTCCATGCACTGCCATTTTCATCTGGAGTTGACCCTTTTCTATCCATCTGTTCTATATTTCTATCCTTGTGCTGAGAATTTCCCAGCCAACTCCATGCTATCCTCCTTTGCCTTTTTTGCCTATTCTGGTGCCTAGCTTTCTCACCTCCCAGATCTAGGGAGCAGTAGCTCCCCTCAAAGCTCATAGAGGCCTCTAGGCTTTTCTTCTGCTCAATTATGCAGCAGTTCCTATTGGCATGCATTCTTACTTTTTCCCCAGGATTGGTTTTCCCCCTAAGCCTCTCGCAATACACTTTTTTCCCCTCCCACCCATACAAGAGAACCATCCCTTTATACCATGACATTATCCATAGACAATTATAGAGGGAAACATGAAATGTACTGCGACTTTCAGCATCTACGAGTCCCAAGAGTCTTGTTCTACCCCAGGACCAGCTAGACCCCTTATGAGGTTTGTTTTTTCCTTCCCACCCTTCCAGGAAAGCTATCAAGTCAAACCCATACCATGTTAATGTGAAATTATCCTTGAAAACTCAAAAATTTTCATTGCCTCTCTCCATTGAAAGACCAAATTCTCTTTTTTTAACACAAAACCAACATTTTCCTAGTGCATTCAATATTTCTCTACCCATTTTCCAAATTCTTCTCAATTTGCATGGCATCGTTACCCTATTGATATAGGGGTGGACTATAATTACATACAAGCTGTTGTAAATGAATTCTGATGGCTGGTTGTCACGCCCCTTCTCTCGGCATTCACTAGCTGCTTCATTCGCTCGTTCTTCCTCAGCTTGCTGCATGCAATTACCCTTCTACCTTGTGACCTTTTTTTCTAAATTGCCCTCCCACCTACCTGTCCTCACTACCGAGGTACCTTCCACTTGTCTCGCTACCATTTCCACCTCCCCTTCCTTCATGTGTGGTCCTCGGTTAAGGTGCCCACTTCACATCCATTTATTGTCCTCCATCATCGCCTTACCATTTCTGGTTGCCTATGTTGTCTTTTATTTTTTGTTTCCCTTCGTGGGTTGTCCTGCCCTATCCCCCTTCCTTCTGGCATCCATTTCCCTCTGCACCCCAATCGGGGATTCTATCCTTTTTCTCTGTCTTTTCTCAGAATTTCCATGAGATTGTTCATTCCTTCTGTTTGATTTATTTCTTTGCCTGATATATTACTAGGCTCTTTCCACATCAACCGAAATCACCCCTGCTAACATGGTTGCAATTTCTAGAAATTTATCTTGCAGAGGTGAAAGGCCTACTCGATCGCTCGGGGCCACGCGAAAGTTTTCTTGATTGTCTCATGCTCAATCTCGAGATATTCTCTAAAGCGATAAAGGAATGGAAGGCATTTTCTTATCAGCTCCATCATGGATTTCAAGGTGAATTGCCAATATTGGTGACTTCTCTACAGTTCATTTCATTAAAACCTTTGCATAAAGAGGAGGCAGTACTTCAAGATAAAGCTACCTCTAAGTTTGTAGGTTCAGGGATTGTGCATGCTCAAGCCCAACTTGAGAGGTGGCTTGATGAAGGCGACCGAGTTCAAGTGATTGGTGTTTATGGCATGCCTGGTCTTGGGAAAATGTCTCTCCTCCAAATGGTTCGCGACAAATATGATAAGCTTTGTGGTGTCTGGAAAGTGATTTGGGTCAAAGTTCGTGATTATTACGATTTCTTTGACTAGAAGCTTTCTATTGGAGATCAAATTCCTTTACGTCTCTCGTACAACTTCCCTTTTAATCGGAGTTTGTAAAACATCCACTAACATTGGAAAGTTCTCTACTGAGGTGACATATATAAATAATAATAGAACTACCAACTCTTGGTATGATAATGATTTTAAATTTGCTAGAAGGTGAATTAGGAATGCTACTAGTGAAACCTTAAAACTTGATAAGATAAATTTGTGCAAACCTCTTATTAAAAGAAAGAAAACATGCTATATGAATAGGAAGAAAGATAAACTACTTCACTTCTCTAAATTTGATCCCGAAATGTTTTAAAGGAAAATTTTAATTCATAAAACTGAAGAAAATAATGTGATTCCCTTAAGGAATTGGAATATCCACCTTCAAAATCTTTATGAGTCCCACAGGGGCTACACCTACGGAGTAATACCATACCATGTGCGTTCATATTGCGGGATATATATTGAGGAAAAAATATATAATATATTGAGCATATATTAGGGGGTAAAGAGTTTTTATATGTTGTGTATAAAAAATGGAATTCAAAGTTAATGAAAAAATATAAATGGGTATAAAAAATGTTAATGAAAAAATGGATACCTACAATATATAGGGAAAGTAGAGGTTTTTAAATTTAGAAGGTGTATTGGGTTGATTTGTATTGGTAGGGGGTTAAATAAAGTGATATTTAGAGGTATTTTCCAATATGTAGTCAAATTAGGGGTATTGTTTAGTATGCCATGAATGCACATGATATTTTAGAGGTTCATTGAGTGAAGCCCCTCAAATAAGTCCCTTGATTCCAAGGGCACCATTTTGAATGTTCCTATAGAGGATGATATCTTTTCTTTGGAGGGCAATGAATTTGTAGTTAATCACCTTGGTGATGGTAGAACTAAGGATATTGAAGGCTTTCAAACTAAAATTTTGAAAATGAGCAAGCATGTCCTCATCCCTCACATACACAAGTTCTTAAATTTGGTAGTGAAGCAAGGATTTCCTAAACCTTCGATACAGAGCCTTATTGTGTCTGTCTATAAAAGTGGGGATAAAATAATTCCCTCTAATTATAGAACGATTATTACCAACCACATCTTAGGAAAGTTGTACAAACTTATTTCAGAAAATAGTATTAGCCTATGGGTTGAAAGACATGGTAAAAGAGCTAAAGTCCATGTTGGGTTTAGGAGACATCATTCAACCATTTACAATCTTGTTACTCTTAGGATCATTGTAGAGGAATGTTGCAATAATAAGTCTCACCTTTTTTGTTGTTTTTTGGACTTTAGAAAATCTTTTGACGCCATTCCTAGGATGCAAGTATGGGAGAGCTTTCAGGAGCTAATGTTTCCTCTTGAGTTTAGGTTGTTGTGACAAGGTTGTACGAGAATTTTATTGCCAAGATTAATACCAATTAGGGTTATTCAGAAGAAACTAATTGCAATATTAAATTCAAGCAAGGGTGTCCCCTATCCCCCTACCCTCTTTGGAATTTACACTGATAAGCTTGAAGAGTGTTTAGATGATGCAAGATGTGATGGCCCTGTGCTCACTGGTATAGTCATAACTTTCCTTCTTTATGCTAACGATATTGTTCTCTTAGTAGCGAGCCATGAAAATCTTAGCAATCAACTAAGAATCATCCAATATTTTTTTCTCCAAGATGAGTATGATTGTTAACACTGACAAGACTAAAGTCATGATAATTAAATCCAAAATGATTACCTATGACAGTTTCATTTACAATAATGGTTACTTGGAGAAATTTACTTCATACAAATATCTATGAATCGAGAATCAATCGTCAACTCAATTGCAATTATAGCATTGAGAAAATGATAAGTGGAAGACACAAATCTTACTATGGGATTGAAAACAATTGTATGTTTGTAGATATTTGTATTTGGGATTAAAAGTAGCTCCTCTTTGAGACTCTTGACACCCATATTATTTTATATGGATGTGAGGTTTGAGGTTGCAATATCTTTAGAGAATCATGGAGGATTGAGCAATTACAAAAGAATTTTATAACTTACAACCTTAAGATTAAAGGATATACTCGCTACACTATCCTCCTTATTGAAGTTGACCTTTTCCCTATTGAAATCATAACTATGATTAGGTATATCATGTATAATAAGTTATATAATATGGTAACTAAGAGGTTTACTAAAATTTATTTTAACTCTAGCCAAAACCCCCACCTTTAGCTCGAGCGAGAATGGCATAAGGATGCCTAATCTGGGCTAGACCATTGGGGGATGAAGGAGGAGATCATCTTGTAGAATAAGGATGACATTAAAAATACTAATACTTCCAAATTTAAGGAGAAGTTTGAAGTGATAAAGATTTATAGGGAAAAAGGAAACTAATATATTATAAGGAGGTGATCAACCCCAATCTTGAAAAGCAAAATTATTTATTTATCCTAACTATTGTTTAGAAGGAAATGAACATAGTTAAGATAAAAACTAATTCTTATTAGCTTCATACTGAAATTGGGCATTCATTTACTCCCAAAATGCCATGGGAAGAAATATTTTGTTACATGTGCAATACTAAGAGGGTTGAAAATGAAAAGCACTTTCTCTTAGATTGCCCAATTTATAGTAAAATCCGTTCTAATTTCAAAATATGTGTCACACTACCAACCTTCTTGACCTATTAAGGAAGCAAAACTATGGTGATCTAAGAATAGTTCTCTCACTTCTGTTCATCGATAGAAATAATATGTTAAATAATTTCAATTAATTTCTTACCTTCTCAAGGCCCTATATACCATATTGGTCTTAATAGAAGTTAGTCATCATGATCATCAAATTAAATTGTAAAACATCTAATTAGTTTTATGATTTTTTAATATAATCATAAGTAAATCTATATAATTTGTTACAAATTACCGTAACTCTATATTATATAATAATAATTTTGAGAAGAATCTTTGGCAAAAATCACATAGAGATAATTTTGTCGATACATTTTGAACCAACCAGTGTGGTTCATCGCCAGGACAAGTTGAATGAGCAGATCTCACTATGCATTAGCTAGCAAGATTTGTTCATTCAACTTGTCCTGACGATGAACCACACTAGTTGGTTCGAAACGCGTCGACAAAATTATCTCTATGTGATTTCGCTGAAGATTCTTCTCAAAATTGATATGGATCATAGAAGCCTAAATTCAATAATAATAATAATTTTATAAGGTGTGATTATTAAGTTTTGTGAGAAGTAATGAGTTTTTAAAAGGCCAATCAAAGAACATACCTATAAAAGATCAGATAGAATTTTAAGAAATAAATTTATGGTGCAATTTTTTTTTAAGATTGTAATGATTGTATATCAAATTTTATAACATGTCATAGGATTAAAAAAAAAATAAAAATAAAAAAAAAAAAAAAACTTATGGTGATGAATATTTATATTAAAAAGATGAGTGTTATGCCTCAATATAATATTTAAACTAAATCTCAATACCATAGATTGAATTGATATATGGTGTATAAATTCATTTAAAAAAATTATAATAATAAATAATTTAAACCTTGGAGGGGTGACGAATGCACGAGATGGTGGCGGGTTTAGAGAGGTGGTGTTGCTACTGCAACTTAAACCAAAAGTTTGAGAAGTTTCAATAGCATAGAAGGTTAAAAGGAGTGAAATTCATTTATATTGTGTTATATATTTATTTATGATATTTTTATAAGTAATTAATATATGTGTGGGGATGACAAATGCAATGAGGTGGGTGGGTGTAGGAGGAGGGGGAGTGTTTCTGTTGTCTTATTAGACCAAAATGTTGGCAACACTACACTATGGCTTTCGTAAGTGAAATACAGCTAAAGATGGTAATTAATCTTCCTGGATTTGAAAGATGAACCATCGGCAGGATTATGCTTGTGAAAACATAATACATGTGAAGGAGAAGGTGTCAATTATAGTTAACATGTCTATATTCATTTGAAGGTGTGGTTCAGGACTTGAACGTGACAGTGCTTTAGAATGACTTGTAGGGTGGCATGAGAATTATAGGGACAGGGACATGAGGGGTTGGAAATTAATTCTTCAAGTGAAAACTCTCTCTCCACTCCACTTCTAGTACAAGGAGGGGAGGAGTGCCATGGTTTTGAGTCTTGAGTGAATTTTGGGGAATTGTTAATTCAGGGTGGTGGAGAAAAAGGGGTAATGGTAACTATCTCTAGTTGAAGAGGAAATTTCCAAGCTACCAAGTGACAAAGGCAGACTTTAGTTTGTTGAACATAGTCGGTTTTCGCCTCTATGTGAAACGCACCAATTTTCTTTTCAAGTAATCACCTGCCTCTTTTCTCATTTCCCCTTTTTATATTAGGCTTTGCTTGTTTTATTTGAAAGGTCTCTTGTATGTCTTTTCTTGGTGCAATTGGATATTGGAGGTGGGTGGCCTAGGCATTCCTTCAATTCAAATCCAAACAACTAGTAAATATAATATATAGAGAGGCCTAAGGGACCCCAAACTAGGGAGCAATTGAAATATCTTGTCAGGCCAAAGGACATTCCTTAGGATATTATGTGTGCAGTTTATTTAGACTATATCTACCCTAATCATTGGAGTTCCTTAGTTAGTCTTGAGAATTTTTTTTATTCATTGAGGGCACTTGAAGAAATCTTTGTAGGTCTCTATTTGTTGGTGTTGTATACTCTACAAGAAGTTTTAGGGTTATGGCTAGAACAATGGTCATTGTGTATTAACATAGGCATGTTGGTGGCAGTATTGCCTCTGGAAAGTTGTTGGATTAAGTCCAACTCAACTTGATGTTGGACACAGATTGTCATTGATGTCAATATGGAAATATTCAAGGAAGGAGACAAAGCCAAAGAAGAGGAGCAAATATCCATCGGAGCAACAAAGCAAGCAAAACAGAGCCACCAGAGGAGCAGACCAAGCCAGAGGAGCCACATTGGAGAAAGAGGAGCAAATGAAGGAGACATATATATATATATATCATATATATATGCCAAAGAAGAGGAGCTATCAGAACAGAACCCATAATATATATATATATATATTATATATATATATTTATATTATATATATAATATATATATATATATATATAGATATATATATATATATATATATATATATTATATATATATATATATATATATATATATATATATAAATTATATATATATATATTATATATATTTATATATATATATATATATATATATATATATATATATATATATATATTATATATTATATATATGCATGCATTTTAAACACTATCGGGAGTGGCCTTAACACTATTGGCGAGCAAGCTATGCATCACTGACAATACATTGTCGGAGGCCAAAACTCATGTATATATGTCGTTACACTATCGAACGCGGAAACCAGACTTGAAAATATACACAAGGGAGATTTGGGATCCTATCGGGTCTGGCACATCGCATCGGCACTTCGGAAGCGGGCGTTACAATGTGTTAAGCGACCCCTTTGCAATCACCAATAGCGATTATCTCATCGGGAAATTGGAGTGGAGGTAATAAAGTGTAAGGCCCTAACCATATGCGACTTGCGATTGCCGATAGCGATATCACATCGGACCTCCACCAAGGTCAAACCCTGATTGCGATGAACAGTTACGGACCCGATGAGAATATCAACTGTTGTTTAATACCATATCGCATCGGCAGGAGGATTGGCCCATCGGTGATCAGTGATGTCATGAGGTCACTATATAAAGAACTCCGGGAAGCCGCAATTGCCGATTGTGGTAATGTTTTGGAGGAGCAGAACCAATGTCATTTAAATGTGGGTGTAATAATTCTTGAAGTCCGCCCCCTTGGTCTTTTCGAGCGTTTCGCACATATTTCTTGTGTAATCAAGTTTCTTTGGGCCAAAAGGCCTATGATAACTGTTCTGATGAATTACAAGGTTGAGCGTCAGTTACATGGGGTGTATCAGGGAAATGGAGATTGCGATTGGAGCATAACATGTCCGTTAAATGAAACAGTCTCGGTGGATGCCTGTTATCATTGAAAAAATGAGCCTGTGTTATAGTTTTAGCACACAGTGACCATAAAGCCAAGAATTTGAATGGAAAGCCAGTACAGAGGAAGCCATAACAACCAAGGAGGGAAGCTGAAAGATCAAGCAAGCGAGGAGGAAGCCAAAGAGCCAGCAAGTAAGTAAAAATGAATGGAGAAAGGCATGAGAACGTATAAAACAGTAAAAACAGAGAATTGTTGCAGCTATTGGTGTAATGAGGGACCAGAGGGTGAGGTAGTAGAAGTAGCGGAAGCTGTAGAGGCAGCAGATGCAAAAGAGGTTGCAGAAGCAGCGGAGGCTGTAGAGGCAGCAGAAGTGCAAAGGCAGGAGAGTAGGAGTGAGAGAACCTTAGTTGAACAGAGTGTAGCAGCATACTAGTTTATACCAAGGTTGGGTTGGAGCCCAAGAGGTTGGAGCCTCAGAACTAAATAGGATTGAAGTCCTTGGGAGTTGGTGCTCCTAAGTCCAAGATTGGTGTTTTTGCAAAACAGAGTTGGTGCTCTGGAGGTTGGAGCCTCACTGAAGTCCAAGTTTGAGCTTGGCAACTACTCATAGTCATATATACTTATATTGTATTTATTTCATTGCATTTTCTTGAGTTTTAATAAAAGCATCTATTCCAGCTGTTGATTTCTACGGTCTATGTATACATATACATATCTATATATGCTTTTGGAAATCACCAAAACAAAAAATAATAAATACTGATTCACCCCCCCTTAGTATTTCCAATAATTGGTATCAGAGCAGGCTTCTTCTTACCATCCTAACAGATTGAAGAAGGATCTACAGCCATGATGAGAAACCACGAAGCATCAGGAAGACCTCCTTTGTTCGATGGCACTAACTTTGGTTTCTAGAAGAAAAGAATGACTTACTACTTAATGTCCCTTCGACCTAAAGTCTGGCATTTTGTTCAAAATGAATACAAAACTACTTCCACTCTTCCAACAGACCAAGATGAGAGGAAAGCCTACATCGTAAATGCAAAAGCCATGAACTCCATCACTAGTAGAATCATTGATTCCGAGTTTACAAAAATCATGCATTATACCTCGGCCAAAGAAATGTGGGAGAAGCTAGTTGGCTTGTACGATGGAGACTCAAAAGTAAAAAAGGCAAAGCTTCAAACTCACAGAAGACAATTTGAAAGTTTGAGGATGGAAGATGAAGAAGATATTGCAGCATACCTCCTCTGAGTAGCTGAAGTGGTAAATTCCCTGAAAGGATTGGACGAAAAAGTTGAAGAAAGTACCATTGTTCAAAAGGTATTAAGGTCTCTTCTAGATAGGTTTGAATCCAAAATAAGCGCTATAGAAGAAGAAAAGGATCTAGATACCCTCAAAATGGATGAACTCCATGGAATTCTCACTACCTATGAAATGAGGAAAGGTGGCCCAAGCTCCAAAGATGCAACATTCAAGGCCTCAAGGTCAAAGAAGCGGAAAGAAAGGAATGATTGTAGTGATGAGTCAGATGTGGAATCCGAATTGGCTCAATTTGTACGAAAGCCGAAGAAAGGATCTAAGCTTAAAGGAAAGTATCCTCTTATCTGTTTTAAATGTGATAAAATAGGTCATTATGCAGCAAAATGTCCTCATAAACATGACAGTGATGATGAAGGAAATTCTAAAAGAATGGAACATAAAAAGAAAGGGTTCAATAAGAAAAACTTCTTCTCCAAGCAAGATGAGTCTAATGAGGATGAGTTTATGGTCATCAAAAGGAAATCAGATGAGGAAAGCGATCATGATGAAATCCAAGAAGCATTATTCATGGCACTCGCAAATGATGATGACTCAGCACTGGAAGGAAATGTAGATGAATTGTTAATAAGTGTCATTGAAGAAAATGAGAAACTACAGAAAAAAGAAAAAAAAGAAAAAAAAAAAATCTCTCAAAGTGGAAACGAGGAAATAAGAAGGAGAGAAGATCTCTTGGAAGCAAATCTTAAAGAAAAGGAAGAAACTTGTGAAGAACGCAAGATTGAAATAGTGTCTCTGAGAAAGGAGTTGGAGTAAATTAAAAAGGGTTGTAAAAGCTCTCAAATACTTGAGACTATTATGAAAAATCAAAAACCTCAACATGAAAAGTCTGGAATAGGTTTCAAAGGAGAATCCTCAAGCACTAATAATAATGCGAAAAGCTATGTCGATGCACTTTTTTGCAATCCAAAAGATTAAAAGTGCACCCCAGATCCCAAGAATGAAGAGAGAATTACTCCAAAGAAGAATGTGGAGTCGAATCATGGACACTACAACAAATACAAACTTGTACTCCACTAAGGGCTCATCGCAAATCCAAAGAACGAGGGAGGAGAAATTCACAGGAAGGAAATCGACTCAAACTGTGGTTGCTTCAACAAGTACAAAACCATGTTTCTTGGACACTGCTTTCACTGTAAAAACATCGGTCATCGAGCCAGACATTGTATGGCTCGCAAAAGTGAAAAGACAAAGCTAAAGGATAGAATAATCAACTCATATGCCCCCAAAAGGCAGGGACAAATCAAAACCTTTAATTCATTTGATCCCTTGACAAAATTTGATCTGATTTGCTCTTTCTGCTACAATAATGAACACTATGAACAAGACTACCCACTCAAAGGAAGAAAGACAAGTAGCAAGAACTCCAACATGGACAAATGTGGCTTGGCTCTATATGCTCAAAATAATGGAAATCAGTGGTTTATAGATAGTGGGTGCTCCAGACACATGACAATAGATAGAAGGAAGTTTGTCTCACTGAGAAAAAAGGAAGGGAATGTGTCCTTTAGAAGTGGATCTGGCAAAATTGCAAGAAAAGGAATAGTTACTCTGATCAATGGAAAAGTAAAAGCTCAAGATGCTCTGTTGGTTGATGGACTCAAAAACAACCTCTTGAGTGTCAGCCAAATCTGTGATCAAGGACATAAGGTTGTTTTTAGTACCAAAGATTGTGAAATAAGGAACTCTGCCTCAAGGAAACTTGTGGCAAAAGGGGTAAGGACACCAGACAAAATTTACATTCTGAACAAGATTCAAGAAAATAAATGCTACCTGAGTCAGACAGATGAGAGTTGGTTGTGGCACAAGCGACTTGGACATACAAGCTTTGAAAATCTGATCAATATCAGCAAGATCAAAGTTGTACGAGACATCCCAAGACTGTTCAAACCAAATCAAGAAGTATGTGGTCCATGTCAACATGGAAAGCAGACCAGAATAAGCCAAAAGACAAATGAACACTCTACATCGAAGCCCTTAGAGATCATCCATGCTGATGTATGTGGGCCAACTAGAAATCAAGCACTCCAAGGAGAAAGGTACTTTGTGTTATTTGTTGATGATTATACTAGAATGATGTGGATATATTTCATAAAGTATAAATCTGAAACTTTTGAGTGTTTCAAGAATCTAAAAGCCCTTGTAGAAAATGAAAAAGATTCAAAAATTAAGTGCCTCAAAATAGACAAAGGAGGAGAATTCACATCAAATGAGCTTAGTGAATTCTGTAATATTCATGGAATTAAAAGGGAATTCTCGGCTGCCAAAACACCTCAGCAAGATGGGGTAGTTGAAAAAAGAAACTGAACAAGCCAAGAAATGGCAAGAACTATGCTATTAGCAGTAGACTTACAGCTTAGATTCTGGAGAGAAGCAGTAGGGATAGCTGTCTACACATTGAATCGAACTCAATTAAGACCAAATTGTGATAAAACTCCTTATGAGCTATGGAAAGGAAGACCTGCTTCGGTGAAGTACTTCAAGATCTTTGGAAGTAAGTGCTTCATAAAAATAAATGATGGTTCATCAGGAAAGTTTGATTCTCGGGTTGATGAAGGAATATTTCTTGGATACTCTACATGAAGCAAGGCTTACAAGTGCTACAACTATCGACTGAAGAAAATAGTGGAAAGCATTGATGTAAAGGTTGATGAAGATCTTCCAGTAAAGGAAATTGAAGAACATGAAGATGACTCTCTCATTGAAGAAGAAGAACCTAAAGAAGAAGAAATATATGAGGAAGAAGAAGAAGAAGAAGAAGAAGAGGAAAGAGAACCACCTAATACCCCTTCTAAGATGAAGTATGTCCAAAAACACCATCCAGAAGAGCAGATCATTGGCAATAAGGATGAAGGTGTACAGACCTGAAGAGGGATAACAATTACACCCATGAAAAAAGTCATTGCCCTCCTATCTATGATAGAACCAGAAACATTTTCAGAAGCAAGTAAGGATCCTCATTGGGTAAAAGCCATGGAAGAAGAAGTGACCCAAATTGAGAAGAAAAAGACATGGGAGCTGGTACCTCATCCAAAGGACAAAAACATAATAGGAACCAAATGGGTGTTCAAAAATAAATTGAATGAGGAAGGACAGGTTATCAGAATCAACACAAGACTTGTTTGCAAAGGCTATTCACAAATTGGAGGAATTGACTTTGAAGAGAGATTTGCACCAGTGGCCTGTATGGAATCTATCAGGATGTTCTTGGCATTTTCTTGCTCAAAAGGATTCAAAATCTATCAAATGGACGTGAAATCAGCATTTCTAAATGGGGAACTCAAGGAGGAAGTCTACATGGAGCAGCCAGAAGGTTTTGATCTAACAGCAAGAAAGGACTTAGTTTGTAAGTTGAAAAAGGCTTTATATGGGTTGAAACAAGCTCCTAGAGCTTGGTATGCAAGACTGAATCACTATATACAACAACAAGGCTTCAAAAAGGGAGTGGCTGGAAGCAATCTATACATAAAGACAGATCAAGGTAAGTTACTAGTTGCTCTTGTTTATGTCAATGATCTGATTTTTGCTAGTAATAATGATGAAATGAGCCATGAATTTTCTCAAAACATGTCAAAAGAGTTTGGGATGTCAAATATAGGAGAGTTGTCCCACTTCCTTGGACTTCAAATATCTCAAACTAGAGCAGGATTGTGTATATCTCAAACCAAATATCTAAAAGACATGCTCAAAAAATATGGAATGGAGGATTGTGCACCCATGAGCACACCTATGACCACAAACTTCAAACTGAGCAAAGATGATGACTCCCCTCTAGTAGATGCAACTCATTAAAAATCGATGATTGGAGCCCTTCTATACTTAAAAACTACACAACCAAGCATAATGCAAGCAGTAGGAATGGTGGGAAGATTTCAATCTGCTCCCAAACAATCCCATTTATTAGTTGTAAAAAGAATTCTCAGATATCTGAAAGGAACTTCTAATTTCGGTCTTTGGTACCCAAAGGACTCAACACTGACTGTAACTGCATACACCAGTGCTGATTGGGCTAGAAGTATAGATGATCGGAAAAGCACTAGTGGAAATGCATTCTTCCTAGGAGACTGTTTGGTATCCTGGCTCAACAAAAAATAGTGATCCATATCATTATCCACAGCTGAAGTTGAGTATATCGCTGCAGCAGACTGTTGTACTCAGATACTATGGATGAAGGAAGCTCTAAAATATCTCGACATATGTACAGATCAACCAATTACCGTCTATTGTGATAACACAAGTGCTATCAGTCTCAGCAAAAATCTAGTGATGCACTCAAGAACCAAACACATACCAATCAAGTATCATTTTCTCCGTGAGCAAGTAGCTGAACAAAACATTATCCTGGAATATATCAGTACTAAGGAGCAGATAGCTGATATTTTCACAAAACCTCTTCCTTGAGAAGCATTCGAACATCTGCATCAAAAGATGGGGGTTATTTCTTTATCATCACTCAAGTTCATTCATAAAGATGTAGCAGGACAGGGGGATCAGTTTGACAGGGAAGTCCATATGCATTCCTTTGCCATTGATGTCAAAGGGGGAGAGAGCAGAAGAATATTGCCATCAATAACAAAGGGGGAGATTGTTGGACACAGATTGGCATTGATGTCGATATGGCAATATTCAAGGAAGGATACAGAGCCAAAGAAGAGGAGCAAATAGCCATCGGAGCAGCAGAGCAAGCAGAACAGAGCCACTAGAGGAGCAGACTAAGCCAGAGGAGCCACATTGGAGAAAGAGGAGCAAATGAAGGAGACATATATATATATATATATATATATATATATATATATATATATATATATATATATATATATATATATATATATATATATATATATATATATAATATATATATATATATGCATGCATTTAAACACTATGGGGAGCGGCCTTAACACTATCGATAGGGAAGCTATGCATCCCCGACAATACACTATCGAAGGCCAAAACTCACATATATATGTCGTTACAATATTGCACACGGAAACCAGACTTGAAAATATATGCAAGGGAGTTTTGGGATCCTATCGGGCTGGCACATCTCATGGGCACTTCGGAAGCGGGCGTTACAGTGTGTCAAGTAGCCCCTTTGTGATCATCGATAGTGATAATCGCATTGGGAAATTGGAGCGGAGGTAATACAGTGTAAGGCCCTGACCATATGCGACTTGCAATCACCGATAGCGATATCGCATCGGACCTCCGCCAAGGGCAAATCCCGATTGTGATGAACGGTTGCAGACCTGACAAGAATATCAACTGCTGTTTAATACCATATCGCATCTGCAGGAGGATTGGCCCATCATCCATCAGTGATGTCATGAGGTCACTATATAAAGAACTCTGAGAAGCCGCAATTGCCGATTGTGATAATGTTGTGGAGGAGCAGACTCGATGTCATTTAAATGTGAGTGTAGTAATTCCTGAAGTCTGCCCCCTCAGTCTTTTCGACTGTTTTGCACATATTTCATGTGTAATCAAGTTTCTTTGGGCCGAAAGGCCTATGATAACTGTTTTGATGAATTAGAAGGCTGAGCATCAGTTACATGGGGTGTATCAGAGCGATGGAGATTGCAATTGGAGCATAACATGTCCGTTAAATGAAACAATCTCGGTGGATGCCTGTTATCATTGAAAAAAGGGGCTGTGTTACAGTTTTAACACATAGTGACCGTAAAGCCAGGAAGTTGAATGGAAAGCCAGTATAGAGGAAGCCATAGCGACCAAGGAGGGAAGCTAAAAGATCAAGCGAGCAAGGAGGAAGCCAAAGAGCCAGTGAGTAAGTGGAAATGAATGGACAAAGGCATGAGAATGTATAAAATAGTAAAAATAGAGAACTGTTGCAGCTGTTGGTGTAATGAGGGACCAGAGGGTGAGGTAGCAGAAGTAGCAGAGGCTATAGAGGCAGTAGAAGCAGTAGAGGCAAAAGAGGCTGCAGAAGAAGTGGAGGCTGTAGAGGCAACAGAAGTAGTAGAGGCAGGAGAGTAGGAGTGAGAGAACCTCAGCTGAATAGAGTGTAGCAGCATACCATTTTATACCAAGGTTGGGTTGGAGCCCAAGAGGTTGGAGCCTCAGAACTGAACAGGATTGAAGTCCTTGGGAGTTGGTGCTCCTAAGTCCAAGATTGGTGTCTTGGCAAAACAAAGTTGGTGCTCTAGAGGTTGGAGCCTCACTAAAGTCCAAGTTGGAGCTTGGCAACTACTCACAGTCAGATATACTTATATTGTATTTATTTCATTGCATTGTCTTGAGTTTTAATAAAATCATCTATTCCAGCTGTTGATTTTTGTGCTCTATGTATACATATACATATCTATATATGTTTTTGTCAATCACCAGAATAAAAAATAATATATATTGATTCACCCCCCCCCCCCCCCCCACCCCGCCCTCCTCAGTATTTCCAACACTTGAGTGGTGGTTGTGTGAGTCTATGAGCGAGTGGGCACAAGGAGGTGGCGAGGGCCGGAACATTACAATGTAGTTGCGGGACCATCACCTTGCTAGAAATAATGTCCTACTGATAAAGCATTAGACTTTTGACAAGGTCAGGTGGCTCTGGGGGGAAGTAGCGCTACCTATTAAGTAGCATGTGTTGATTTCCATCTAGGATCCACATGGAGGTCCAATAATAACTGGAATGAGAGTTAGAGTCAAAAGAGGGGCAAACTACTATGAATAGCATGCTCGCAAAGGAAACACTCATTTGCAGCAATGTATATAAGGTTTTGCAACTAGATACAAAGACCATATCCTAACTCACGTGGGGCAGAGGTGGCTAGGTCCAAGGGGGGAGCATCATACCATAGAAATTCTATCTTAGAATTTGAAGTTATAGAAAAATGGACAGAGTGGTTTCCTCACATGACACATACTTGAGGTATAGTTAACCAGTATATGCTAATAAATGACTTATATTGGAAAATGAATTTTCTGTTGGGATGCACTCTGCTTGACTATTACGAGTCTCAGATGGATTTGCTCGATTCATTGGACCACATGCATGGAAATCTGAAGGACTATGATGGCATATTCTAGAGGATTGAATGAAGATTGGAAAGGATCAAACAACATTTTGGCATCCCGATGGCAACAAAAGGACCTCTAACAAATCTAGCAGACCCAATTTGAGTACCAGGCTCTAATTCAAACCCAATTACTTGACTATGTGTATGGACTTGGTATTTGGTTCTACTCTTGTATTTTTGTTTAATCAAAGCCAATTAGGTCGCTATATAGACGTAGCCGGCATGACTATAAGTTCTTTTAGTTTCTAGTCATCTCTCTCATCTCTTCAACGAGTTCATTTTTTATTATGGTCTAGTCTCCCTTGTGAGAGATTGATTGGTTTTTTGTACCTCATAATGTAATTTCTTGTTCCCACAATTAATAGAATTCACTCCACAAACCATATATATATGAAAAATAAATATTTATTCACTAAATAAATTTACTTTAAATTTAGGTTTTTGTTTTAAGAGAAAATAAATTTAATAAATATATATTTTTTTGAATTTCTTTATTAATTTTTTTTATATGGTGAATATTGAAAGAAAGTTTTTCTTACTTGCAATTACATTTTAATATATTTTAATAGTTAATTGGTTCATTGTTGTACAAACAAGTGGATCTTATACACCAATTTAATGTCTAACTTTATGATTTTAAAATAGGCTTTAAAATAAACTTTAAAATATGTGTATTCTCGTAAGAAAGATCCCTTCTCTCAAAACAAGAAAATGTGGTAAGGAAATTTTTTCTTACTTAAGTATGTTCATCTATGCTATATTTTTTTAACTTAACTTCCTTTAAACTATTTCATTATAAAATAAATTTATTAATAAATGGATACATCTTCCATAATTTTAATGAAATGTATATGTTTTTTTTCTTTTTTCTAGGCCCCTCACAAATGGTGTATGGAAGAATGATCAATCTATCAATGGGATGCTATCACTTAGATTGTGTGAAACTAAGGTTTCGCTCAGATTTTTCTTGGAATAGTTTAATTCTCCCAAAAATAATTCTCATTCTCAACCATGTGGAGAGAAATTTAAACCAATAACCAAAAAATAACTAACCCTACACAAACCAATTAACTTACATCCATAAATCTAATTAAATATAGTCTCTTGCAACTGTTTCTGATATTATTATTCTAATTAAATATGGTCTCTTGCAACTGTTTCCGATATTATTATTTTTATCATATCACACATAGGCAAGTCTACCGAATTGTAAGAGTATGGTTAAAAGCATCGCGTTATAATTACATTGAGCAGTGCGGTGAAGAAATGTCGCTGTACTGAGTATTGTCACGGATGAGGGAAGTGACAAAAGGGCTACTTCTGAGGATGGAGATATGGGCAACCAGAGAAAAATTTTCACACTGTGGATTGATGACAGAACATATCTGTATGTAGACACCGCGTGCTAGAATAGCAGTATCAGTCCAGTCGCGCGGATTTGCAATTGGTCCCACTCCTCCTAACATTCATTCAAACATCCCACTGCGCTGCCCAGAGCAGATAAACAGCGGGACATAGCGATCGTCGTTGAAGTAAAAAATGAAGCAACATAAAAGTGATTCCTGTCTCCACTATTCTTTCCCATTGTCGATTTAATATACAATGTAGAGAAGTTAATGCACAAACAGGAATGAGTGATTCGTTTCCCATGTCTGGACTCTTCTTCTTCCTTCACTGTACTCCATTGTGAAGGTACAGAGACAGGAAGATCAACCAACAGGAATACGGAGTGATTCATTTCCCTTAACATCAGCTGCTGTTCACTCCACTGGGACCAGATTTCCTCGGCACGAGCTGGTGCTCACTGCATTTTACATTGGTCCCACTTCTTGGTTTGGATTCCATGTACGATATATCTTTCCATTTCTGTTAATGAAATTTAGATTTCAGTTCTTGCCCTGCATGGATTGAATCTGAAACTGCAAACTAACTCAGTTTCTGCAACTGTGGTCGGTGTGCATTTTAATGACTGTTTTATAAAGTGGGTTATCTCATAATTATCTTCACATACTTAAGTTGTCAATTATCTAATAATTATCTGCACATACTTTAAGTGGTCAATGGTGTGCCGGTTGTCATTCTTGTCGATAATTATCCCCACATGCATTATCTGTCCAAGGTGGAAAATTATCTCCTTAGGGTCCACATAGATATTTTCAACAGCATGTCTATTTATAGACTTGCAAACCCTCTTTTGTGTACACCATGTAGGAGGTTCCCCTTGTGTCATTTTGTGTTTACATTAGTTTCACTGATTTTTATTTGTCGCGCGAGTTTTACTAGGGATTACCTCTACCCTCTATATTGTGTGGTCTAGGTTTACAAAAGTTGTGTCGTGTCATAATAAGTAATTGCATTCAAGATCCAAATAAACTTTTATCGTTTGTTTTATACTGATGACTGCTGCTTATAGATTGCAAAAGTAGCTCAAACAAATAAGGTCACGTATATGAGAGAATAATAGAGTTCGATATGGAGCGCAGCATTGGGTAAAACATATTAAATTACCAATGAAAATCAAACCAAAGGAATTTGGTGAAGGACAAAGTAAATTATTGTTCGGATGAGAATAAAGTGAAGATGTGATATGCAAATAATAATGAAGCATCATAATTAGTTCCATCTTCCACCAATTTTGTCTTTCGTGAATCCCTGTTCAGCCATCAGTTCTTTAACGTTATTCATTCCTGCTGTGTTTCGAATTGTTTAATAGCACGTTAGCTTGACAATATATATCATTAATTTGAACTCCTTAATGGCATCCCATTACGTGATGTATGAGATATTTGAAATCGTTCTCGCTGTAATCTTCATCATGAGAACCATGTGATATGGTGAATTTTTTTTAATGAAGTGGAACTCGGATTCCTTAGTCAACTATGTAATGTAAATGCAATGGTAATAATTCAATTTTTTTTTTTCCTACTATGATAAAGAATTTTTAATGCAATGGTTATAATTTGTGAGTGTTTTTTTATATATGATAATGAATTTTTAATTTGTTAGAGTAATTTGGATGAAACTAAAGATTAAAGGTAGCAACTATCACTATAATATCAAGAATATATTCAATAGCCCAAGAGCCTATAATCCATGAGGGTAGGGAGCCTACTCCTTTAACCTTATCACATCTCATTGTGTCAACCACTGGGTGACCCATGAAGATATAGATTAAGGGAGTTGTTAAAAAGTTCTAGTGTGAAAGCTTGTGAGAAGGTATGTAGTTGAGGAAGCTTATTGAAGCATGTTCAAGGTGTATGACAATATAGTTTCAAGATATCATTAGAAATGTTAGTCTTGGATTTTGATGGTCAAATTATTTGTTATTATTCATTTGTGTTTGGTAAAAATTTTCAACTACAAAGTGAATTATGGTTAAGTCAATGCAATTGTATAAATTGAAAGACCAGTAAATACAAATAAACATCAAAATACATATCTCATGATACATCTTACATTGTCAAAAATAAAATAAATCATAAAAATTAACTAAATTATAATTTAATTTAAAATTATATATATATATATATATATATATATATATATATATATATATATATATCTATATATATTAAACATGTAACAATATCTTATCCATTGAGATTGACAATCATTTTACTATGGATATTTTTCAGTGTAAATAGACTTTGTTACAATACCAACGAATAATACCATGATTTACTAATACCACACCCCCAAAACCATAACTCATGTTCATATGACATTTTTTAAAGTAATCAATTAAAAAAAAAAAAAACAACCTAACTATTTTTGAGATAAATGTCAATATTTGATTTGTGGCTATTAAATTGTTTATAGAATATTTCATGGAAGCTACCTAATAATTATTATTAACCATTAGAATAAAATTCCTGAAACCCTATTCCAAAATAGAAATGTCATTCATACCTTTAAAATATATTGAGTATTGTTGTGGTTTTGTCATTGTGAATTGTTAATCAAGGTAAATGAAGACATCATGGTTATTATCACATATTTAAATTATGTGTCTTTTTTTAGTGATAGTGGTGCAAGGAGAGAATCATTTTTGTTCCTCAAATAAATTTATTACTCTTGGGATTTTGTCATTAATCATTTTGTTCTCGAAAGAAATTGAATACTCTTGGGCTTTTGTCTTATCGATTGTTAAGGTAATTGAAGATGTCACAAGGGTAATGGGAGACATCATGGTTAGTATCAAATTTACATTGTCACATTCATGTCTATTATCCCTTAAGCAAGGTTTTCCATTCAAAAGGTAATGAAGGGGTCTCTGTTGGTGAGGGTGTTCTCCTTTTATCAATGTTTGCCATTTAAAAGCTAATGAAGGGGTCTTCCTTGGTGGAGTATTCTTAGTATAAAAGGAGATGGTAAGCTATTTATCTCCACATCTTCCACACCATGAATGCATTAAAGTTGTATCACTCCTCCCTAATTTGTGTCTTAGCATGGAACTAGAGACAAGGTTCTCCATTAATTCTTATAACCTCACCAGGAAGGTTTTTTATCCCACCTCCAAGGCATTGTTATCTTTTTTTGTAAGTAGAGGAATCAACAACTAGTTGAGTCTTGTACTCTTGTGACATATGATTGATTCAAACTATTACCACTATAAGCTTTAGGTGAGCCACACTTCCCCCAACATGGAACCGACCAATAAACTCTGGGATTTGAAATCAAAACCTCTTAAAACATAATACTTCATATTTACGACCATTGTCAATTGAGCCACCCCTAAAGGGATCCCCTCCAAGGCAATGTTAATAAGAGTATATGAAGGAAATTTTCTTCACGTGTGGGATGTTTAGGAAGCTTGTGGGATTAAACATGGTAAAAGAAAAGGTAAAAAAATGTAAAAAGGGAGAGTTTAAAACAACTTTGGTACTCCATCCAAGTCTAGGTAATCTTACAACCTTTCTTTTCATAGTGTGGGCATCTATTCATGGTGCATTTCCATATCTAGTGTTGTATTATGTGCAATTTAAAGGAGGTCCAAGAGGGTATAGAGCACTACGTAAGTAATGCAAATGAGATAACCAAAATTGTGCCTTCTTTATATAAATGAACGAATTGGAACCTCAGTATGCCTTCTTAAGCTAAAAAAAGGGATCAGAGCTTCATTATTCCTTCTTCAACTAAATAAATGGATCAAAGCTACATAAGACCATTTAAGAACCTCCAGTAACATATTCCCACACCAGGCTCACTTAAATTTATTGTTTTACATTTACAATACTCGATATGAGCTCAACATGTCACTTACAAGAATTGAACATCGGTGGGAAGGATAATAATCATTTCTCCTAACCACACTAGATAAACCTAATTGATTATATATATATATATATTATATATATATATATATATATATATATATATATATGATGCAATTAAATTAGTAAAAATAAATTTTTGTAATAAGTGTTGTGTGGAAGATTTGTTTATGTTGGAGAAATTAGAAAATATATAATGAATACTTAAACTTAATATACACAAGTAAAAAGTGTTCTTTGTTAGAAGATAACAAAAATAAGAAAAACATTATTCACTCATAGAATCTGTAAAGGAGAATTAAACCATCTATCCTGAAAGAAAAGAAAAAAAATAAATCTTTTAAAGAGTAAGTTCATATGAGAAATTATCAGTAGTAAAATGTATCGACACCAATATATGCATACCATCTCATATATATTAGTTTTTAACATCTGATAAAAGGTGAATAAATATATATCATATGCTATGTTAATAATAAATGTATATAATATTTATTAATGTATAAAATATCATTAAAAAAATCATCACAAGGTTAAGAGTTTGAAGTAGGGAAAAAGATGAAATAAATTTTATTTATATTAGTCATTAGCCCATGAGGGAAGCTCAATGGGTGATTCCCCAATTCAAACCTCCTCATGCTAAAAGAAAATAGAAAACAAAATCTATTAGTTTTAACTTTTATTTGTTTCTCTTATTTTTTTTATTTATTACATTTCAATTTTGACTACTTTTCTAGTTATTTTTCGTTTTTTTCTTGTTTGAATTCAATTTTGCAATAAGAACTCTTTTTTTAGGCTTATAGGTACCTCCTTGTTAGGCTAGCTAACCCAAAATAACAACTTTTTCTATTAGTTATATGGTTTTTTTTGTTTTTTTTTTTCTTCCAATTTATTGCTTTTAATTTTGACCCCTTTTTCTATTTTGAGTTCAATTTTGAAATAAGAATTTTTTTTCGAGTTTTTTATTTGAATTTATTCGCTTTAAATTTTGACTTTTTTTTATAGCATGGAGTATTATATTGTTTTTGGTTTATGTTCACAAAGCTTTGACTTCTATTAAAACCCAAAAAGATTATATAGTTTTCATAATGTTTTTCAAAAATTCATAAAAAAATAAATTTCTAAAATTAAAAAATTACTTTCTAACCTTTTTAGAAATCATTTTTTTTTTTTTTTACTTTTGATGGGTCAATGAGATTTTTTTTTATGTGGATTTGGAAACATTTATTAGAAAAAAATTATTTAAAAAAATAATAATAATAATTACACCTATGACAAGTTTAATTGTTTTCCCACTAGTAGGAACAATTGTCATTCATACAAGCCGAAAATCCAACTTAAAAATATCACCACTTCAATTTTCTTCAAATCATTTCTTTCTGTACCCTGCCTGTCGTGTGCTTGGCGAGATGCAGAGCATTTTTCCCTTGCCAATTAATAATTATTTTGTACATAGTTGAATTTTGAAAATATAATCTAAATATTATTTTAATATAAATAAATATTATTATATAATAACTTAAAAAATAAAAATTAATAATTTTAAAAACTAATTTTCATAATTATTTTATAAACAATATATGAAATAGCATTAGTAAGTAAATATTTACATTCAAAATACAATTAACACAAATTCAATGATAAATAGATTGTTAATAATCCATGTCTTTAAATAGAAATCAATTTACATATATATAAGAGTAAGTTGTTATTTTATATATATATATATATAGTTGATTAAAGAACTTCTTTATATTATCCAAATATGGTTTACTACATTATGGTGACTTGTAGCTCTCCCTATTTCTCTCTCACCAGATTTGCTGGCAAGAAGAATATGACAAAAACATAGAAGATACACCCAGTGGTTACATATTCCCCATGGACAAAATGGTCATATATACCAAAAAACGAGAAAAAATACTACACATCCTGTATATTTCATATTATGGAGGGGGGTTCAAAGCTTGGTTACCCAAGTTAGCTAGTTTCCCATGATCTTCATGTATATGGAAGTCAATATGAGCCAAGTGTGCTTTCATTTCATCCATTCATTCATTGTTGCAATGTTGATTGCGTCTCAGGGCAGCAAGTTGTTGCAAGATCTTATTTTGGATGGATTGCACGTCATTGATATAAGCCACCAACTTATTTGAGTCCTTGTATCTGTTCTCCTAGAGGATGTTGAGGTTGGCCTAGATATCTTGGAGTTATTCTGCAATTGTCTCCAAAGATGGTAGTTGGACCACATAGCTCGAGGATGGCTCTAGGGCATGGGTGACCTCCCCCTCCCCAACAACACCTTCCACCTCATATTTGTTTGTCAAAGTAGCCATGTGCCACTGCTTCCTAGCTTTGACGACCACTTTGACTGGACCACACCCTATGGGCAGAGCCCTGGTTGTTGGCCCCCTTCCATAATGACCATTGAGAGCACCCCTCCTTTTGGTTGAGCACCAATACCAGACCAAAGAAACCAGTCAGATGACCACTCACAGAGGAGGAGCCAAGAATTCTTGTGCAGACCCTTACAATCTCAATAGTTTGAGAGGAAGAGGGTCAAGATGATGATGAAGGAAATGAGGGTCATGAGTCCCAATAGTTACACCTTCACAGACCTTTATTGACCATGCACAATACTACCACAACCCAGAAAGGGTCTTGAGAGGAGAGGAAAAACCACTTGAAAAGCTGCTTTCTACAAAATGTTATACACCCAATTGACCAAACAAACACCTTCACAAGACGAAGGATAGAGACAGGACGACAACTCTAGAATCTAGCCATCAAGAGCAACACATAACTAGACTAAAAGAACCTATAGACCCTCGGTGAAAGAAACCAAACATCTAGGATATTGGTTCGAAAAATGACGAAAGAATAACCACCTCTTAGAAGGAATTTGAGGCGATAAAAAAAAAAACCAGCCCCACCACAAACATGTCTTCCCACAATTTAGAACCAACATGAACACAATTAGGACTAACCTTCACCCCCTCCAACCCAATACACACAACCAACTAATGGGGTTCTGTGAGGAACTCCAAATCACCACCTTGATTCTCATTGTTATTCTCTCCTATTTTCCTTTCATGTGTTTCACAGATGCAAATGATTTCCATTACCATTGCCCAATGAGATCCAAATACTCGAGCCTACCTCGGGATTGATCCAATGTTGATCCCAATCACTCTTGGACGTACCATGTTGAATCCAATTACCTCCACATGGTGTTAGCCTTAATGCTCACTGAATGTCCCCTACCACTATCTATCACCTCGATGAGGAATAAATTAAATAATATATTATTATTAAATAAATTATAAAATATTTTTTAACAATATATAAAATTTATTAATTTAAAAAAAAACAAATATTATAATTGTTTTATAAACCATATGTTGAAATGACATAAGTTTTTATATATATATATATATATATATATATATATTATATATATATATATATATATATATTATTTATTATTTTTCTCTCTCTCTTTCTTGATCGGTACAATATCATATATTTCATACAAAGGAACTTTTCTATTAGTTATAAGTAGTTTGTTGTGTTGTTTTTGTGCTTTTCTAATTTATTTATTTATTTATTTTTATTTATTTTTTATTTATTTTCGATTTTAACAGTGGAGATTATCAAACGGAAATTGTATCGAGTACCTACTTTTTTAAGGTAGCAAAAATTCATCCGATTTTGACAAGTGTTGATTCATAATACACTGTTTATTTTAGAGCATATTTTAGATACTTTTAATTTTATTATGTATCAAGCATGCACATTGTTTTTAAAATGTTAGTGATTTTCATGTTGTTTTGAAAAGTGTTGATGCAACATCAACACCTTTTTTTTGAAGGCTTATTTTTTACACTTTAAGTTTTCTTATGTATCAAGTATGAACAATTTTTTTAAAACATTAGTGATTTTCATGTTGATTTTGAAAAGCATCAACAGTTTTTTTAAAACATATTTTTGACACTTAAAATTTTCTTATGTATCAAGTATGAACATTTTTTTTTTAAATGCTAGTGATTTTCATGTTGATTTTGAAAAGTGTTAATGTAACATCAACCCCTTTTTATAGGGCATATTTTGACTCTTTATATTTTTTAATGTATGCACAATTTTTTTTTAATGTTTATTATTTAACCATTTTTCAAGTTGTCTTATTCCTCTTCTTGTTTTTCAACCTAAAATGTTTGTTTTTTAAGGGTTTTCCAAACTTTTGTTTTTTGCTTTTCTTTATAATGTTTTTTTAAATGTTTTTTTTTTTTTGCAAAGTTAAAAAAAAACAAGAACATTAATATTTTGAGGTTAGGAATTTTTATATATTCATATATCATTAATTAGTACCTCAATGCAAGAAAAATATTTTTCACTAAAAAACAGTTTTAAACACTCGACAAAAATTACACATTTTGCATATAGATATCATTAGAAAAATGCATATTTCAGGAACTTTTCGCTAAATATGATACATTAAATCATAGACTTTTATGAAAAAAATGAACAAAAAAAATTAGGAAAGATAACAAATTTTATGAATTTTATATCTAAAGATTGATGACATTTGAAGTTTTTTTTTTTTTAAATTGATCTAGATAATATTTTAAGTAAAAATAAATATATATATTTTCTAAAATAAAAATTAAAAACATAAAAATAAAAGAATAAAAAACTACAAAAATGTTTTTTAACAAAAAAATGAAAAATAAACATAGAAAAAAATAAAAAATAAAATAAAAATAATTAAATTGTTTTAAAGAAACATTAATTAATAATAATAAAAAACAGCCCCCACCCAAGCCCCCTTAGGCCCCATGGCCAGCCCTAGCCTATTACTGGAATTGACCAAGCCCACCCAGGGGTTCCAACAGATTGCAGAGCCTCTCTGTCTCCCTGGACCGCAACCCGTTAGGCCCCCCAGGTGAGCTTGGTCAATTCCAAGAACCTAGAATCGTCCAAGCTTGCCTAAGGAGCCTTAGGGGAAGCCCTGATTTCCCTATCTTGCAACTACTGGTGTCCTCTGGTTGGGTGTTGGCACAACAATGATAGTAGGGTTGAGACCCTAGGTTCGGGCACAAGGGGCCAATAAGGCTCCTCTTTTGTCTAGCACAATGACAACGTTTTCACCTTACCCAGTAAGGGTAAGGAGTCTCACCTGAGGCAACCCACAACCAAAGTAAGATGAGAATTAGAATTTGATACCAATGGAATCATATCAACTAAAAGAGAACAAAGGATAGTAGCTTAACGTGAAAACCAACTAGATCACAACATTCTATTCATGCTACACTAAATGACTACCTAAATAGATGCATATATAAAAAATTTGAGTAGCTGACATAACACACAAGAACACAATATAACTCCAAAACAATATTCTTCAAATTACAATGAGCCATCTTTGGAGATGGCTCATTGTAATGATTGAAAACGAGGAATGATTGATAGGAACTTTCAATAGAGGTTGATTGATAACTCCTTCATCTTCCTATTGGTTGGACAAAAGATCGATCCATATGTTACAATCAGATCGTGGCGGGTTAGCATAACATAATTACAATACATAAGGCTCGAGGCCTTATCCTAAACAATAGAAATCACATAGCCAGTATACAAACTCATACAATGATAGTCATAGAACTATTCTCATTTCTCCACAACACAAGAAGAATGAAAACACTACATACATGATGAAAATGAGCAACCCCTTCTCCACTCTTCCTTTTTCTTTTTATCTTCTGTCATCTACCCGAACTGCTAGTTCCTTTACCCTTTTCTCGATTATCTTCATCCTCAGTTGCCTCTACTCTTTCCTTGCTCAGTTGTCCTTACTTCTACCAACCACTGCTTATCTTCCTTCAGTCTTTGGTCTTCCCTCGAATATCAACTCTGCAAATTCCCAACGCCCACATCTACCACTTTTCATCATCCTCTTTCTCCACAAAATATTAAAAATGAAGGCCCCAACAGGCCTCGACCATAATCCAATGACTTGTCCCCGAGTCAATCTTCCCTTGCTATTGTTAGTGTTGTTGACACTTCTGCTGATGCTTTTGCTAATACTGTTGTTCATGCTTGCTCTAGTGATGTTGTTGATTCTTCATTGTTGACTTCTATAAAGGAAGGCCCCAACTCTGACACAAGGTCAATAGTCACCTAGCATAATTGATTGCAGTTGTCCAGTGCTTGCTAGGGTCCTATGATTGCAACTTCTTGCTTCAGGAATTTGGTCATCATTTTATTCGTTGGTTGAGGTTGTCATGTCATCAGTAGGGAGGCCCATTGTTCTTCCATATCCTCACTAAGTTCTTTTAGTGTGTCCACATGAATTTGGATCGGGGGCTAGGGATCGCAGAGTTTCGATTTGGTCTTCGCCGACTCATTCTCGTTTTGTTGGACGTAGCCTTCCAGATTGGTGACTTCTACTCAATTCTACTTCCTCTTCTCCTTGTCCTTACAGTTCTTTATGGCAGTGAGGAGCTAGTTAATTTGTTGGCGGAGTGGGTAAACTAGCTCATTCTTCTTTGCTAGGCTATTGGACCAGTCATGAACCTACTGCAATAATGTGTACCCATCATTTAGGGCCTTAGGATGGATGCCTTAAGAGTGGCTACAATGGTAATATTTTGTTAAATCTCATCGACATATGTTGTGGAAGGGTATAGAAGTGCCTTCCTCACATCATCGAGGTTCTACCTAAGCTCTTAGTTCATTGAGATTAGACTGTTGCACATAGTCCGGATATGGTCACAGCAATCGACCAAGGTGCAAATGGAGAAATATTCCAGAACTTTGGTTACCACATCAGAAATGGTAGGCCAAAGTGCTTGGAATTGCGAAGTGATCTGATCAACCTACTCCTGAAGTTGTTGATTTTCTTAGCGGGGTTGGTCCCATTCATCTATGAGTGTAATAATTTGTTGTTGCTGCTACTCATGGTCAGTAGAAAGGTCATTGTGTATCTGCATAGCCCTCTTCATGGATTTTTGAATGAAGTTGAACAACTGGGCTGAGGACCAACTTTGGATATCATTCTATAACATGCTGGATGGATTAGGGAATCGACTCTGTAGGGCCTACCCACTAGCAACTGAATTTTCAAAGTGTCCATGGGGCGAGGTAGCTTGATGTGATGGCTCTGCAAATTGAGGAGTTAATAGTATGGAAATAAGATTTTGTGCAACGTGGGCATTTAAACAAAATGGGAGCACAAAGGGCTCGACAGTGGTAATAAGAAACTATGGAATGATGGGCCTTGTGTTCAGAAGTGGGAATGACTCTAGTAATAATGACATCATGGAGGTGGTGATGATAACTCTGCTAGGAACTACCATCATGATATGAATAATTGAAATAACTTCCATGTCCTCTATGCCCAGTAGTGTCCCATAGGGGATTTTATCTAATGGGATGGCGGAGGTTAAAGCAGTGTGTGGGGATGCGTTGCATGAGTTCGATGATGTTGTGGATGTGAAGGGTGTAACTTCTTCTATGATGGGCAAGGCCATGGCGGACTAGGTTTCCTCGATGGTGAGGTTGATGGTTTGCGCTACAGGGTTTTATTTTTGCTTTTTGGCTCTTGAAGGAGGCTTGGTGCTTTTTGTTTTACAGGGTTTGTGGATGGTAGTCTTAGATTACGAATGAGGCCCTATAATTGCTATTGCAACAACAAGAGGGGTGGTAACCAGAGGGTTCTACTATATAAAAATGTGTGACTCAATAGAGATGGGGTCTAAACCTGATGAGATGATGATATTCATGATGGTCTCCTTTAGTGAGCTCATATGCTTCTTCATTTCTGTGAAGACCGACTGTGGCTCATGTTCAACAATCCACTTCCTGCTCTCTGAAATTGTTTCTCATGGTGGCAGTGGCAGTACCATCCCATCTAAGAAATACATGCACTTTCCTTCTGTAATTTCCCCTGTGACCCCTAGACACGACCTGAACTATGTGTGAAAATCTTCGACTCATAGCACAACTTTCTGAGCCCGCATCTGGAAGGTGTGTGGGTGAATGCAGTGTTTCCTTACAAAGGTGTTCGCATGAGTAGCCCCAAACCAAATTGTTTCCGAATATTCATCCAACAGTGACCTGGGGATCCTTTCTGTAGCTCTAATCCCCTTAATCATATTTACATACCAACCACCAAATGAAGCTTCATTGATCTATTTGCTGCTCAGGTCTCTTGAAGTCCTCCATGGCACATGTCAGAGAGCCAAGGGCTGGTCCTCTATGATTGGTGCTAACTCCCTACCCTCTAGTGGGCACCACTTCCACATTGTTAAAGAAACTACTGGATAGTCGTAAATTAAATTGGTGGTCCTCTTGTAGACATCTTCACAGCCTCCAAACAACTCATTGAGGAGAAAAGTACACCAACTCAATTAGGCACCCTCTGTGCAATTCTCCGCAGCTGAAATCATGTCTAAGGTGTACTCGTCCTTTAAGAAATGGCACATCATCTTCCTTGTAATGATGTATCAAACAAACTTAATTTTCTCTTTGTTGATATGGTCGATGCATGCTCCCTTTCCTCCTCTCTTGGTGTTATACTTGGTATAATAGTCGGTATCCCCATCCTTCTTTGCTCGTTTTGAATTTTTCTGAAATGCGGTTGAAACGACATATCTTATCAATGATAGACTTGTAAGTCTTTGAATGTCAACCACATGAATTGGGTACTCCTTATTGAGCCATAGCAACCCACCATGCATCTTGTTGGTCAAGAACTTGGTGCATTGTATTACTACAAGAATTGTGCCAAACACATGTAAACTCCCCAGATGTAATAGGGTGGACCATTGGATCCCTCTATAGTTTCTCTTGAAATTGATCATCGATGTCCCATCTTCTTTTGTTATTGATTCTGTATATACTTCGTGCTTCAGGGCTAGGAATTGAAATGAGTCCAATAAATCATTATCATCGAGCTTAGATTTATCATACTTGTCATAGAGCAACTCTGGTACTGAAATTCTTTCATCCAACCCAACCTTAGGAACAGAGAGAATTGCCTTTTTCATGCTAGAATGATGTTGATAAACTAAAATTGCGGTGGTCAATAAAAAATCCTTCAATGAAAACGCTTAGAAATAGATTACAACTAGATCAACTCTATCAGCTTAGCTTCAGACTTTGAGAAATTCTGCATTTCCATGCAAAATAAGTAGACCACCTCGATACGACGTTTCTAACGATACTTGCTAACTAATTACTATGGCAACTTTTGCTATGTAGAATCCAACGTGTTAATCCTGTTGTTGGTTGAGATGGATTGACTTGGCTGAAGCACTTCTAAAAAAGGAAAGGTGGAGTTGATGGGTAATTATGATATCACAATGGAAGACGTTTAGGAATTAATTATTTCTATAATGGGAAATATTTTACGGGAATCCGGACTGCCACTAGAATTATTGTCCAATTATTATGGAAAGGACCCTTAACACGTGTGACTTACACCCCCCCTCCCCTGACGAAAAAAGGTTGCGGTGTGGTGGAATCAAATACACAAATGAAATTGATGCCCTATATCCTTATTTGGAAGACTCTAAAGATTGACTTATCAGTGGAAGATAAAGATGAAGAAAAGAAAAAAACTAAATGATTGACGCAACAAATGACGACACAACTAACTGACTCCTACTGACTTTTCCTAATCCTATCTATGATCCCCTTCCAGAGATCCAATCAATTGTGAGTAGCAATATTTGGTGTGAGGAAGGGTTTCAAGCGTCAACCATTCACCCAACCTAGTAGTAGCACTCTGTCTAGTTGTGCAATCTTGACAGCTCCAGACTCCCTTATCTCCACAACAATGAACGGTCCTCACCATTGCATCTGTTGCTTTCCCAGAAACTTTGGGAACTTACAATCATATAATACAACATGCCCCCCGATTGTGAATGACTTCTTCTTGATATGTCGGTCATGCCACGCTTTCTCCCTTCTCTACTCAAACTTTCGGTGAAAATTTGCTAGGAACATTGCTTCATCAAGTTCCAAGAGTTCATCTAATCATTTCCAGAGTGATCCCTCCCCTGTCATTTTAGTGGCTTAGGCAATAAATATTCTTGGAATGGAAAATTTGACTAGCACCATAGTTTCTCATCCATATACAAATTGGAAGGGTGTCTATCTATGTATTCGCTTGACCATTGTGTGGTATGCCCATAGTGTTGCTAGCACCCTCAAGTCCCAATCATCTCTATTGGTCGATCATAACTTTGTTAAACCATTTTCCAATAATTTATTGAATGCTTCTATGGTTCCATTGGCCTGTGGCTGGTATGGATTGCTCTTGTGATGTTGTATCATGAAGTTTTTAAGTAGGGAAGCAACTATTTCATTAACTGAATGAGTTACTTGGTCATTGGTCACAGTCCTGGGGCACCCGAATCGTGATATGATATTCTAAAATATGAATCTTGTGGCGGTATCCACTGTGTAGTCCTTCATCGGTGTTACTTCAATCCATCTGGTGAGATATTATGTTGCTATGATTATGTACCTGGCATGAGAGTGATGCATTGATTGATTAATTGGCCCTATGAAATCGACTGCCCATTTTTCAAATATCTGTAAGGCGCATACCAGTTTTAATGGGATTTCATCTCGATGTGATGTATTCCAGCCCTTTGGCACATATCACATCCTTTGCAATACTCTTTAGCATCTTTGTAAATTGTTGGCCACCATAATATTTCTTGCAACACCTTATGCACAGTATCTTTTCCTCCAACGTGGCCACTTGCAACTCTTGAATGGCATTCCCATAGCACATTATATCTGTCATGGTGAAGGACACATTGGTGCAACACCTTATCTAAGCCTAATTTGTACAGGTGCCCCGCGGTTAGCTGATAATCATTTGCTTGCACGACCATGTGTCTCCTTTGCGTAGATGTGTATTCCTCCATATACTTCCCTATAGTTAGGACGGTAACAATCTCTTCTAGGTAGTCAAGTATTGATTCTATTTGGAATAAGTCACCATCAGGAAGCGATCATCTAGGGACCCTTTGATTTCTCCTGATTCTAGTTGTGAGAGGTGGTCAGGTCCCACATTCAATCGACCCAACTTTACAATTAATTCGAAATTAAATTCCTAAAATAACAACAACCATCTGCAAATTCTCCCCTCCAAAACATTCTTGTTTACTAAGTATTTGAAAGCGAAGTGGTCAGTAAAAAGCTTAAATAGGCCCCCAATAAAGTAGTGTCTAAATTTTTGAAGAGATTGGGTGGTCAAGGCCCCCTTCTCCTGAATGAGCCAACACTGCCCCTAGTGCAATACCATATGCATCAATATGGACATGGAATTGTTTATTCCAGCTGGGATAAACCAGAATCGGTGTGATTACCAGCTTTTCCTTCAGTATGTTTAGCACAACTTGACACTCCTCTAACCATGTAAATGCTTCAGCCTTCCTTAGCAGTTTTTCCATTGGTGAAGAGATGGAGGTGTACTTGTGGATAAATATTTGGTAATACCCAGTGTGCCCCAACATATATCTAATCTTTACATTTTCAAGTGGGTCCATGTTTACTATCGCCACAATCTTGGCATTATCTACACATACCCCTTCTTTCCACACAATGTGGCCCAAGAGTGTTCCATATGGGACCGCAAATATACATTTTATAAAGTTCAATGATATCTGTAATTGTCTGTAGTGATTAAACATTATCCTGAGTAGACTGGAATGTTTCTTCAATAGGATATACACCGTCCAGTCTTCCATGTAGGCCTATAAGAACCTGTTGATGTAGTCCTTGACGGCTACAATCACATCAAAAATACTGTGGGTGAATTCTTAAGGCCAAATATCATCACTTGATAGGCGTACGATCCCCATTCTATAGTGGTAATTTTCTTCTTATATTCTTTCGTGATTCTGACTAGGTGGTACCTTGAGAGCCATTTATGATGGAATATGCTCCATTCCCTGCTACATTGTCTAGGACCTCATCATGAAATGGTGTTGGAAAGGGGTCATGCAGACAAGCACTATTGAGGCTGCAGTAGTTCACATAGACCCTTATCTCCATATCATCCTTCTTGTTTTGTATCATGATCGGACTAACCCATTCTGCCTCATCCATCAGAAAAATAAGTCCTACATCTAGCATCTTATCTCTCTCTTTCTTCACTTTATCTTTTACCCTTGGGTTCAATCTGTGCAGCCTATGATTCACTAGCTTTGCATCACTTTTTAATACAATTCTCATTTCTCCTATGTCTCCCTTGATCCCTTTTAGCTTCGTAAAATAGATCCTCATATTCTCTTAGGAGATCGAAAATTTATTTTGCAGTTTGTTCATCCCAATAATCTCCAATCGATATTAGTTTAGGTTTTTCATCCATTCCAATGTTGTACTTTTGCAACTTCACTTGGAGTAAGTGTCAAGCATAAGTTATAGGTCCCTCCTTGATGCCTCTCTCCCCTTCAATCCCATGGAATGACAAGTACTGTAACCCCTCCAGGTCATCCTCATCCTATTCTTTGTCCACCTTTCCATAGGTCATTTCCTCCAGATACCCTGACTTGTAGAAATACTGTAAAGTCCTCTGGTCTATGCATCTTTCCCATAAATGACCTGATGTGAGCAGAATCCGCTTGATATCGTGCAACACCTCAGTCAACCTCCTATTGTTATCCCTAAACGAGAAAATTCTACCAAACTATTCAGCCAAATTATCCAAACCTCCCATTTGCCTCCTTATTTCTTATTGTACACCCATGCCTTTGGAAATGTACCCAAGGTATGTATTAACCGATGCACCCATAATTATTTAAGAAACCCCTCTCGGTTTCACCTATATTTATAAATTTCCAATTGTTGTTGAGGATTGGAATCCCTTCTATAATTTGAAAAATCTTGCGGGTATTCCCCCACTTGTCTGAATCTATCTTTAATTACTCTCTTGATCCTTTCCCAGTCCTAGAGATAATTGCAGTGGACCCCCCACCATTGTGTCGGGGTCACTTGTAATGCAATGTTTAGTAATGGTATTTTATGTTCTTCACTCACAGTTACATAAATCTTGTTAAGAAATGAATCTACAGAGTCTACACCATTAAATATGGGAAAGTCTCTTACCTCCATTCTAATCCAATTGATCTAGCATATCGTAGTTTAGCTTTTGGTCTTGACCTCATATCTTCCCTACTACCAAATGTCCCATGCGGCTTCTGAGCCTATCGCAGAACCCTGAATGCTCCTCCAACTAACCGATCCTTCAACTGTTGGGTTTATGTAATCCTCACTCTTACCTGTTGTTAGCTTATAGAGTTGAGATAACATCCCTAGTTCTTCTCTGTCATCTATTGGTTCTGTGAATCTGGGTCCCTGATATGGTTCTAGCATTTAAATCAATATTACTCCTTCTACCTCAAAGGTTATTAGTTCCTTCTTCAGATCTATGATGGCGTAATTTTCATAGGCCTAGTCTATACATAGCAGTGCTAGATAAGGATCCTTGTCTCCCATAATATCTATTACTTCAAAATATCCATGTGTCTTTACTCCTACTACATCTACCTCCATATCCTCTAGGCTCCCAATTGGAAGTATACTGTACTCATTCTCCATCTACAACTGGATTGGTGAGAATGTCAACTGGGCTTTCCCTAATGCTTCCCATGTATTTCTTGGTAGGATGTTGACATAAGAGCCAAGATCTAGCATAGTGTCCTTGATTTGAAATCCTACAATCTAAGCATCACTTCTGAATTCTCTGCCTGTTCTTTTCTTATTTCTCCTTACTCTTCTGGTGTTTCTTTCAGGAAAGTTAGCATAGATTTTTCCTCCCTCAACCTATTCCTCTGGTATGGCTGCCTTCAGATTTCTCCGCAACTACCCCAACATCTGGTCAACATTGACAATCTATAGGAATACCCTGAACCATTCCTCCATAGGTCTGGAAACTATGGAGTTTGGAAGGCCTGGGGTCTTGTCTTTATGAGACTATGTCTGCCCTTTTGGTAGTCCTGCACCTTTATCCAGATTGTCAACTAATTTTGTTGCCTCCTCGTACTATTTTTTTTGCCACTCAAGATCATATGGCCACTTCAGGGAGGCCAATTAGATGATTGTGGATTGGCTCAAAGTGGCTTGATCAGCTCTAGTATTTTTTCCTCTGTGTGTAGCTATGTAAATATTTGATAGCGGGGATGCCTTTGTGATCCTTAGCTCTGTGTTGATCACATTCGATCCCCTATGCCTCTTCTGCTCCTCTCATCTTGCAACCAACTTTAGACAATCGTCTGATGCATGTGCATTGACCCAACACTGAGATCACAAGGGCCTCCTTGGTAGAGGGAAATCTCGCACACACATGCCCCTCCTAGTCACAGTTGTAACAACGGATTGGGCCCCTACCTCCTACCCTTCCACCCCTAGTTCCTATTCCTCGCCCACCTTGAGAAGTCTCATTGACCTGGAAGGTTGAGCGGTCTAACCTATCCGCGAGAGCATCCAACGCTCGACACTGGTTGGTGTGGTGATTTATGGAAGCATAGAACTCACAATAATTATTATTTGGGACATTAGAATACTTTTGAAATATCTGACATAGGCGAGGAGGGTTTCGATACCCCTTGCAGACTTCACAGTATTTCGGTTAGTTGTGGCCAAGATACGACCCTTGCGATCCTACCACTGTAACTCTTGCTATGAGTGTAGGCCTAGGTGGTCCCCGTGGAGCTGACATGGCACCCATGACCCGCAACCTAGGGAATTTCATGGCAACATGACATTCTACCAAGAAATTGGTGCACCACATTGGTCTCGTCATGGGGGTTGGTTGTGGATATTTTAGCTTCTCTATTAGACTTTCAATTTAATATTAAAGACCCAAGGTAGAGGAATCGTGTGAAGTTACTCCTCCCTAGTATTCATTAAGATACCCTGCCATAACTTCTATTCGGGTTTCTTTCTCTAAAGCATCCTTCAGCGTCTCAATATTTTGTTGCGCCAATGGTGTCTAGGTGAGGGGTAACAATGCTTTGATAAACCAATCCCTTTGGTGATTCAAGTCTATTTTGTAATTGAGTTTACCAATTGCATTCTTAAATCTTTTCATTAGTTCCCATGCAGTCTCTCCCTCCCACTGCTTTATCTCCCACAACTCTGGAAACCCTTGCTGATCTGTCTGGGGAAGTTTGAATTCTTATACAAACTCTCTTTTAACCTCATTCATAGTTGGCTTCTAGTGTAACTAACCATTTTATAAACCACCTCAAGGCTCTTTCCATGAGAGTGGCTTGGAACTCTATTATCTTCACATTATTAGGCATCTAGCAGGCTCTCCATATAGGCTAGCATAGATACCAGTGTTGTTCTATGTCCTCGTTCCCCCTATCGGGGAATTCTAGATACTTTGTGAATGACCCCACCATTTTCGACTGCATTCGTGCTAAAATCACGAAGCCTTGTGACCTTGGTTGTAGATATCCTTATAAACCCATACTACTGCTACTATTTCCACCACTATTAGTACTAACCTTATAGTTAATATGCACACTATGCACTCTTATCATCTTGAGTAATTTAGAAAGAAATTTGTCAGGATTGTTGTAGAGTACTAGGGGAAGGCTGGGGGAGACACTACCTAAGCCTCGGGGTGGGTGGATCCTTGATTATTCTGGACGCATCATCTTCTACAAATATTATTTTCATAACAAACTACATATCATCCTCTACGCCTTCCTTTCAGCCGATACAACCAGTTCCATCTAACCCCTCCCCTGTGATTAGTGAGGGAGGGCTCCTATCACGTCTTAAGCTCCCAACTATTCCAGCCATCTCTATCCCTTTTGCCAAATTTTCTTCCATCCCGCCTTCCTCTTCTGAGCTCCTCAACACCACTTTTGCTTGGTGTAGTTCCTTCGACTACCTTTTAATCACTTGCATGGACCTTTCCTACCATTTCTCCACTATCCACACTCTCCTTTGCGCTCTCAGTTCTATGGCCTTTCATGAATCCTATGCATCCATCCTCCTAATAACTTCATGGTCCCTCGCTCGCTAGCATCCCTCCATTTAGGTCCTTTCCCTAGTACTAGTGTTTATGTTGCCATGCTTGGACTTTTGAACATGAGCAAGCCCTCTTTCACCATTAAGAATTTAATCCAGAGGGTTATTTATTTCAACAAATTTCCTCTCAACCCCGCTTAGAACATAGCTTTGACCATTGAAAGGACTGGTGGCTTTCTGTCACAAACTTGACAAAATACCCTTCTAATGTGGTCTACACCCATGAATCTACTACTCTCATCATATCTGTGTCAAGACGGTGGAGCGCGGTGAGATATGCCTGAGTCCAGTTACAATGAGACAACTTTTGTCCACAAGACCTCCCTTTCACCTGCAATCTCTGCAACCAGATATATAGTTCTTCTGGAAAATTGCACCAAAAGATCTCGTATCGATCACTCACAGCTTTCGAATACAAGATCTTGTCTTTTAGTTTTACAACAACTCGGCAATGGAGTTGAGCTTGCTGAGAAACAAATTGATCCACTTGCTCATCCCACCAATTCCGTATTTCTTTCTTAAAAATCATTGATACCATATTCCATACCCTCTTTTTGAATTTCTTATCCTGACAACAGAAAAATTTGTTGGCACAAAAATGGAAGCAGGGTTGAGACCCTAGGTTTGGGCACAAGGGGCCAACAAGGCTCTGACATTTTCACCTTATCTGGGAAGGGTAAGGAGTCTCACACGAGGAGTGTCACAACTGAAGTTATATGAGGGTTAGAATTCGATACTAAGGGAATCATATCAACTGAAAGAGAACAAAGGGTAGTAGTTTAACATGCAAACCAACCAGATCGCAACAATCTATTCATGCTAGACCAAAAGACTACCTAAACAGATGCATATGTAAAAAATTTGAATAGTCGACGTAACACACAAGAACACAATATAACTCCAAAATATTCTTCTTCATTAGCATAACATAAGTACAATACATAAGGCTGGACACTTGATCCTTAACAGTAGAAATCACACAACTAGTATACAAACTATTATAACTATAGTCGCAAAACTGTTCTCATTTCTCCGCAACATAGGAAGAATGGAAACACTACAAACGTGATGCAATTGACCAACCCCTTCTCTGCTCTTCCTTCTACTTTTTATCTTCTGCCATCTACCTGAACTGTTAGTTCCTTTTCCCTTTGCGTGGTTGTCTTCATCCTCAGCTACCTCTGCTTTCTCCTCGCTTGGTTGTCCCTACTTTTTCTTGCCACTCCTCCATGACTGCCAATCTTCCTTTAGTCTCTGGTCTTCCCTTGGATGTCAACTCCGCAACTTCCCAACAACCAAATCTTCCACTTGTCATCAACCTCTTTCTCCACAAAATATCAAAAACGAAGGCCCCAATGGTGGGGATGGTTGATTCTATGAAACTCCATCGACCCTGGCCCGTGGCCCCTCAAGCCCCCTTAGTGGCCTATGTATTTATTTTTATTTTTAATTTATTTTAACTGTTTTTTATTTTTTTATTTTATTTTATTTTTATTTTTTTAATGTATTTTTTTTAATTTTTTAATTATTTTTTATTTTTATTTTCTAATTTTTAATTTTTTAATGATTTTTTTTTATTGTTAAATTAATTTTTTAAATAATGTTTTAATTATTTATTTTATTTGTTTAAAAAATAAAATAAAAAAAAATTGATCTTTTTATTATTTATTTGTTTAGTTTATTTGTTTTTTTTATTTTTTTTGTGTTAATTTAAAAAAAATTCATAAATTTATGTTTTTTGAAATATTTCTTATTTTTTTCTATTTTTTATATTTCTCATTTATTATTTAATGTTTTTGGTTTTATTTTTTTTTTTTTTTTGTTAAGTTTTTATATTTATGAGTTAATTTGTTATTTTTACATTTTTATGTTTATGTTTATTTTTTGTGTTTTATATCTGGGTTTAGGGTTAATTATATATAATTATATATATATTATATATATATATATATAATTCGAAATTCTATTCGTTCATAAAAAACGATGTACAACAACATTAAAAAATAGGTGGTCTCACCCCGACTAGGTTTGTTGACCACCGTTTGCAACATATGACAAGTAACACAAAGAGAACACCTATAGTCATGCTAGTCATCTCACATGATGGAAGCTGGGTTGTCCAGGGTTGTCTGAGGAGGAGGCAAAGGACGGAAGGAGCATTGGACATGCCATTCAAAGTGATCCATCCAAGTCTCGAGCTTCTCCAACTTATTTGATAGCAAGTTCTGTCCACTTCAGACCACCATCACTCGTTCTCAAATCTAGCACTGGAAGTTGTGTATTTTTTCCAAGGTGGCTATTAGTTCAACATGCTCCTCTCTTCGAATTTGTTCAGCCATTTCCAACCACTCCAATAGGGATTGTATTAGCTCGTGACAATTCTCCAGACAACAATGTTGAATTTCCCTCGTACCATGTGTCGAACATCCTGCAGACCCGCACCCATGCCACCATGTCATATGCCATCGCTTTGTTGTGGTTGCTGCAGCCATCCCCCATGTCGCACCATTGAGTCGCCATCTCCACAACCACCTCACATAGCGGCCATGCTCCACTGGGAGTACCCTATTATCTTACCACCCTAGCGCTCCCCTAACGCCTCCACTCCCAGGTTCAAATATTGTATGTCTTACTAGGTCCTCGTGTCGAGTCGAGATAGGCTTTCTAGGAGGGAGGATCGCCCTCATTGTGAAGATGGGCGCATACTAGCTAGACTAGCAATGGCCTTATCAATACCAAATTCAAGGACATAGGAACCATGGACAGCCTTCCAAACATGCCCGACCCTTGGCCACCAGGCCCACCTCGCCCAAGGCTGAAACTGCCATCCACGAAGGCAGGGGCCAAAGCTAGCACTTCCCTCCACAAAGTAGTGACACACACCTACTTGACTTCCGCCACCCCGCCAATCTTGCCACCTAGGCTCTGGCACATAAACTCACTATAATTTTGAAAATTCAGAAGAAGAAGGGTGGAGCAATACCTAACCCTGCCCAAAGCACTCCAAGGAGTGCCTCCCCAATCACACCAGCAACAAGAAACCACGGCGACCTCCAAGGACCCAACTCCCTCCACCCCAAAACACATACAAAACCATACACTAAGAAGTCTAGTTCCTCACCACCATCAAGGATTTTAATATATTTTTTATTTACCTGTTATTATTTTTCATAAGTTTTTTTTTTTTTTTTTTTCTTTCTTTTTTAGTTTTTTTTTTTTTAATAATTTATTTTTGTTTTATTGTATTTTTCATTTTTTTTTTTATTATTATTATTATTATTTATGCAAGGTTCATGTCGATCCTTGCCTAGCAACCCGACCCCATTATGTGTCAATTTGATAGTTGATTTTAAAGTTTTCGTTATAATGGATCAAGTTTGCCCCCACAATGTGTCCATTTTATGGTTTATTTTTAAGTTTTCATGTAACGGAACAATTTTGCCTGCATTGTGTGTCAATTTGATGATTTATTTTTAAATTTTTGTTGCAATGTGTCAAGTTGTCTTAGACTAAGACTTTAAAATAGTAATACTTTTAGCATTTAAAAAAGAAATTACTCTTAGTATAATGACTCTTTTGTTCAACTACTCATTTTTAAAGGGTTTTTAGCCATATAATTTTGTCATATTGTCATGGTCGAAATATGTTGAAAACTTAAGGTCTTTTTATAGTCATTATCTTCGATTTTAATTCCATGGTTGAAAATTTGTCAAAATTTCAAAGTTTTTCTTAGTCATAATATTTTATCTTTAATGTTATGGTTGAAAATAGTTATAAATATTTTATCTTTAACACCATGGCTAAAAATTGTTGGAATTTTAAGACTTTTGAGAGATGTGATCATTCATTTTAATGTCATCCTTGAACATTATTGAAATTATAAGGTTTTTTGGAGTTATTATATTTTACCTTTAAAATCATTGCTAAAAAGGTTGAAAATCAAACCTCCCCCCCCCCTCCCCCCACAAAAAAAGACGTTATTCCAATTGGCTTTTACTGTCATTTTTAAAAAATGTTGAAAATTTACAAAAAAAACATTATTCTAGATTAAACACTTTTCATTTTTGGATTTTCTTTTTGTTTTTTGGCTAGACTTCTTGTTTTGAGTTTACAGTTCAATTTGATAGTTTATTTTTTTTTGCAATAAAAGGCTTTTTTTTGCTTCTTTTGTTGAATTTATTGTCTTTTAATTTTGACTTTCCTATTTTTTTTTCCTTTTCAAATTCAATTTTTCAATAAGGCCTCAATTATTTTCATTAATAAAATAATACAAAAATAAAATTTTAATATGTGAAAATAAATAATTACGTAATACTTTACACTCACAAATAGGTAAATATTTATAGTCAAAACATAACTAACACAAAGCCAATGATAAATCAATTGTTATAATCCTTGTCTTCAATAGAAATTAATAATGATTTTGTATATATATCATGTAATTTTATAAGATGTGATTTATTTATTTATTTATTTATTAAGTTATGTGAATCTTGATATTATTGCCCTTCGGCTTGAGATACTGCGATTCAGGGGCACCTAAGTAGTCAAAATAAAAATCATGAGGGAATCACACTCAGATTGTGCCACACTAGCCCTTAATATGGTTGAACCTTTTTTCCATCGAGTTTCGAAGCAGTGACCTTCACATCACAGAGTACCATACAATATTACCCTATCACTACCTATTTTTATGCCATCCGAGCTAGATGTGATTGAATTTTAAAATATAAATTAAATAATACTAAGAAAATTAATAAATTTTTAACAATATATAAAGGTTTTATTATTTAAAAAAAAAAAAAAAATTAGTAATTATTTATTAAACCATATTGAAATAACATAAGTTGTTTTTAATAGTAAAAATATCATTTATTTATATGGTTTGGTAGTTTTTTATATATATATATATATATATATATATTATATATATATATATATCTTATTGTATATTCTATACTAGGAGTATATGTATACTATCAATATTGTCAATATTTATGATGTATTTGTGGAATTGGATCTGGGTGAGGAGATTTCATTCCTTTCTCCCAATCACCAGAGGTAACCCAATTGACATTTGTTATATTATATATATATATATATTATATATATATATATATATATATATTATTTATTAGTTATAGTTTGGGTAATAATAACTAAATATTATAGGGATTTTAAAAGTAAATTTATAGAGAAAGAGTGCTTTTGTTTTATTATAATGATTTACACATCATTTATAATTTTATAAGGTATGATGAGAATTTAAATGATATAAAAAAAAATTAATTATTAGCATGACATCTCTCCATGAACTTGAAAATTCCACAAGCCTCAATTTTCAAGCAAATTAAGATGGTATCGATGTTGTCCATGAGGTCTTAGATAGATGGTGATGGAGTGCTCTATTAAGGCACTCCTTGATGTGAAGTCACCAATTTAGTTTCCCTTGATTGGGTGAGATATTGGACATGATGAAGATATAGTCCTGCCAAGGTTACAAAAAAAAGATGGTATCAATGCCACTATTTCATTATTGATTTACCAAATTCTAATCAATGTCAATGTTATAACCCAAATTCTCTTTAATATTCCATCCCTTTCATTTTGATTTGGCACATATTTTCTTAGAAATGACCTTGAGCATGGGGGACAAGTAGTTGGTAAATGTCCTAAAAGATAACAAACCTACAACTAAATAGTGTAGCTTCATAATCCAAGAAAATCCAAGGCCTATGTGTATTTACATTTTCTCCATAAAAAATCATTTTCTTGAGAAGACATTTACTAAGGTTTATCTCAACAAAATACATACACATGTACATAAACCAACTATAACTATCTCATAATATAATTTTATGTAAATGCCCAAAGTATTTCCAATATCCTCAAAAACTAATAAATACTATAAATGTAATGACAAAATAGATAATAAACGTAAATTAACATTATAATAATGTGCATAATGATAATATTATAATATGTAACTAAAAGAAATATAAAAAATCTTCAAAACTATATATCATCCTCAAACATTAAGAAGAATCAAAATGTATAATTTCATTTAATTTAATATTGAATTTTAAAAAACCTATGGGGGAGCTCAATTGGGAATTGATCCCATGTCAGACAAGTGTGACACGGACCTAGTGGCCAGTTCACCTAGTTACAGAAATAAATAAATATTGACATATACATATATAATATATAATTTGAATTTGAATGGTGAATATGGTGAATATTAAATGAAAATGTTTTTTACTTGCCATTATATTTTAATAGTTAAATGGTTTTTAATAGTTAAATGGTTGGTTATTGTAAGAACTAGTGATCTTATACACTGATTTAGTATTTAACTTTCTCACACCGATTTAGTATTTAACTTTCTCATCTTACAAAAAAAGCTTTAAAATAAATTTTAAAATGGGTCTCCTAAAAACTTATAGATTAAAATCTCATAAAAATAAAATTTTCACAATCAAGCCACTTAAATATGTTCATGTATGCAATATATTATTTAGTAATTTTTTTTTAATTAACTTTTTTTAAATATGAGTGTTATAAAACAAATTTAATATAAATAGATATAATTTATAATTTTAATAAAATACATATGTTAGATACAAATGTTAAATTAGTAAGATGTTATCGTCAAGAAAAACTACTCTCATGGAGATATTGGTTACAATAGAAAAATTGTCACGCTATGGATTGATGGCAAAACGTACCACGTAGACACCGCGTGCTAGAATAGCAGTATGAGTCCAGTCGCGCAGATTTGTAATTGAACCCACCCCTCCTAAAATTCATTCATAAATCCCCCTCCGCTGCCTAGAGTAGACAAACAATGGGAGATGGCAATCGTCGTTGAAGTAAAAAAAAAAAAAAAACACAACAACAACATAAAAGTGACAGATTTTCTTTTCTTGCCTCCACCCTTATTCTCCATTGTCGATTTAATGTACAAAGTAGAGAAGTTGATAAATAAGTGATTCGTTTCCCATGAGTGGACTCTTCTTCTCCCTTCATTAAGGTACAGGGAAAGGAAGATCAACAAACAGGAATACAGAGTGATTGATTTCCCTTAACATCAGCCGGTGTTCACTCCACTGGGACCAGTTTTCCTCGACACGAGCTAGTGCTCACTGCATTTTAGATTGGTCCCACTTCCTGGTTTGGATTCCATGTACGATATATCTTTCAAGATTTGCTCATGAAATTTAGATTTCAATTCTTGCTTTGCATGGATTAATCTGAAACTGTAAATTTAATTGAAGTTCTGCAACTGTTGTCAGTGTGCATTGTAATGACTCTTTGTTAAAGTGGGCTATTTGATAATTATCTTCACATACTTTTAAGTGGTAAATGGTGTGTAGGTTGTCATTCTTGTCAATAATTATTCCCATATGCATTATCTGTCCAATCTAGAGAATTACCACCTTAAGATCCACATAGATGTTTCACCAGCATGTCTATTTATAGACTTGCAAACCCTTTTTATGCACACTATGTAGCAGGTTCCCCTTGTGTCATTTCTTGTTGACATTAATTAATTTGACTGATTTTTATTGGTTGTGTAAGTATTACAAGCATCAAAGTCATAGGGATTATCTTTACCTTCTAAATTGTAATGTCATAATAAGCAATAGAATGACATAAGCATAAATAAATCATTCAATACCAAACTACAAATTAATAATTGTTTACAGTCCTTTGTTTTGTATTGATGACATTTTTTTATAAATTGCATTCGAGGTCCGAATAAAGTTTTTAATCCCTTGTTTTATACTGATGACAACTTATTATAGGTTGCACTAAATATCCAATTGTTTCTCGTCGTCGACGGAATCATCTTTTGCAAAAGTAGTTCAAACAAATAAGTTCACAGATGAGAGAATAATAGAGTTCGATATATCCACTTAAACACAGTAATACAGATTTGGGTAAAATATATTAAATCACCAATGAAAAGCAAACCAAAGGGATTTGGTGAAAGCCAAAGTGAATTATTGATTGAATGAGAATAAAGTGAAGATGGGATATGCAAATAATGAAGCATCATCAGATCCATCGTGCACCAATGATGCCTTTGTTGAATCCCTGTTTAACCGCTTATTTTATTTTATTTTCTTGCCCTCCAGTGAAATCTACTTCACAATCTCTGATTGTTCAATACTGGTTACAAGAATCAAGTTCTTCCATGTAATTCATTCTTGCCCTGTACTTTGAATTCTTTAACAGCGCATTAGCTTGACAATAGATGTCCATCACATTTACATGGCATAGTTGACCGAAGGAACCAGAGTTGAGTTGTCTGCCACTTTATTAAAACAAATCGAAGTATCACATGGTTCATTACTGCGAGAACGCTATCACATGGTTCTCATAAGTCATGTAATGGGATGCCATGAATGAGTTCAAATTAGTTACATATATTGTGCATAGTTGACCCAGGGAACCGGAGTTGGCATGTTGTTAAAGAATTTGAATTACATGGGAGGAATGAATAATGTGGAAGAACTGAATTTGAATTACATGGGAGGAATGAATAACGTGGAAAAACTGGATTCTTGTCACAAGTATTTAACTTATGAATTCTTCTCACCAGTATTTAACTAACAGAAACTGTAGATTTCATTGAGCCCAACCAAAGACAAGGTTTTTCATTAATCCTTAAAATCTCACCCTAAATGTTATTGATGGCCTCTCAAAGTCATTATTAATAATGGTATGGGGAAAAAATTCTTCTTACATGTGGGATGGGTATGACAAGGAACCATTGAGTAATAACTAAATAGATTACATACAAGATAAGGTAACATCAACAATAAATAACTATACTAAGACTCAACTAAATTGAAACTTATTGAACTGAACAAAACTAGCTATTACAGTTGCTTCAAACAAGCTAGGGACACTGAGATTAATTCTCTCAACACCCCTCCTAATCCTAAGTGTTTCCATTATTGGCACTTACAATGCCCAAGTGCTTTCTATGAAATTCAAATAAAGTTTCCCCCAGTGGTTTTCTAAAGAATGTCTACAAGTTGATCTCATGATCTCTAGAAATCCATAAATATATCTCGATTATTGACAAGCTCTACAATGATAGGAAAGTGTGTGTCAATATCTTTGCTCTTTTTGTGAAACATATGTTTTTTTGGATAAAGAAATGGTAAATTTTGTTATGAAAGAAAATAGGAGTTGTCTCCTTTTGAACATGTGAATGATATTTCAATAGTCTTCTAATCCATACTGCTTGACAAGCTACAGAAGTAGTAGTGACATACTCTGCCTCCGCAAAATGGATTGAAACAATGGGTTGTTTCTTGGACGCCCATGAAATCAAATTTTTTCCCAAGTGAAAAACATGTCCTGATGTGTTTTTATGATCATCTATGATGCAGGAGCATCCGGCTCAGAAATATCATTGTATTTTAGTAGACATAGGGGGTCTTGTGGTTTAAGGAAGTTGGCTTCCTGAGTATTAAACTAATGTAATTATTAAGGTTTTTAAGTAAGTGTGTGAAAGATATTGAGAATAGGAATTAATTAGATATTGTGAAGCATATTGTAAATGTTCTCAAATGTTGGAGAACATGAGAGATTTAGGCTAGTTAAGATTCCATAGGGATTGAGAGATTTGAAAATCAATTGTAAATCTTAGATTAAGAATTGGTTTCATGATTTTAGAGGATATTTAGAGATTAGTTGAGTCAAAAGTGGACTTAGAGGATATTCAGGATTTAGTTCAAAAGATTAAGGATCTGAACCGAAATGGGTTACAGAACCTTCTGTATAAATGTAAGCCTAAAAGGCATAGAGAGAGTTAGTTAGTTAGAGGTTAATTAGAGTTCAGAGATCATATAGGATTTGACTATAAGCCTATGAGTAGGAAAGGAAAAGGACATGATTAGAAAATCAGGCAAGACAGAGAGATTCATTATGTAAAGAATTATTTATAAAGACAGAGAATTTGATTCCTGAGTTGTGTGGTGTGTATTGATTGATGGAGTTATTAATTGTGTGTGGATTACAGTAATTCTGCATGACATAGGTTTGTAGGTGTGCACAATTAGAGGAGGTGCAAAGAAGAGTGTTACGGGGTTGCACACAAATAGTATTGGAGAAAACCTTCAATGCTATAGCAAAGGTATAACTGTAAGGTTTTCTAAACCTTAAATATTTATGAAGGAAGCGTAAAGGCGCAAAGAAATGAAGTAACAAAGCAAAGATCGAGATTAGAACAAGTGAAGGCCATAAGGCGAGAACAAATACACACGCAGAAAGCCAAATGCGTTATTACACAGTAAGAAACAAAAGAACGTAACAGTGCAAAGTAACCATTGGATCAGTCAAATCAACAGACAGGATTGATAGAATAGGATCGGTGGAGATCTAACTGCGCAAAATAAAGTCAAGAAGTGAAGGGATCCAATTAAGCCATGTGCCAGTAGAACAGTAAATCGGTCTTTGAAATTGGTAAGTAGAATTTCACGTGGTCTCAAAGTGGTAAACGGTATTTTACAAACTCACGCGATTAACTTGAAGGGTTGAAACATTTCACACGATGGAAAGAGAAAACCACTTTTCTCGTGTGCTCTCGATCTAATATCATGTTGGCATTATGACACAGGTTTGGCACTATGACACAGGTGTTGTCCTTGATGGAAACTCACTCAAATGACAAATCACAGTTCAAGATCATAGAATGAAGGAAAAATAGGTATAGGTTCCCCTTGACCAAACCATGTATACATGCGGGTTAGCAAACCAAAAGGCGTGTATGCGTATACACACACTTTCACGCAAGGAAAATCACGTACATGTTGGAAAACTTGGTTTTGGTCCGTGGTATTTGGTCCTTGGTATTTTGACCCATGGTATTTGGTCCAAGGTATTGATTCGAAAGTGGTTTTGGACCATGGTATTGAGTAAGGCCTAAGACTATAAAAGGAGGAGGAGATCATTAGGCAAAGGCACTCAAGTATTGAATATCTAATGAAAAGGAAGATCTAGAATACTGGTCATTGGGTTATGGTGCATAGCTGGATCTGAATTAAGGAGGTGATGCAGGTGCATGCACTCAGATGGGAAAAGCTTGTTGTTCCTATGTTTTTCCTCGGTTAAAAATAGGAAAAAAAAAATAAGACATGCTATCTTTTCTCCAAAAGTAGGATTAGCATGGAGAATAAAACTTACTAAATGGTAAAAAGCTTAAATTATTAGGTAAAATCCGCTTTTGTACTAAATAATGATTTACATTATGGGAAAAAAAAGAAAAAGATGTAAAAATTTAGCCGTCAAGTAGGAAAGATCTCCTTTGTAGTAAAAGTCTAGAATTAGAAATTTTATGCATGAAAAATGGGAAAAAATGAATGTATCCACAGCTCTTAAAGGGAGAAAAAAAAACGGAGTGTCTTGTCCAGGATGGAGAACGCGGACCTGTGTGAAAAACATATGTTATTTAACTGTGTAATAAAAGATTTTCCGCACTGTTCATAATTTGGTGATGAAATAAAAATTATTTGATGGTGTCCTACAAATCCCATGGTGCGTATACAGTCGATTCTATGCATGTATGCCTGTAGAGCTGAATTGGAACGCTGTGGCGGTTCCATTGGGAGGCTGTGTTAGTTTATATATACCTTGGCTGTTAAAACAACCTCCATACGGTGCTGTCCAACAACAATTTGAATTACGTTGTCCTTATGACTTAATATTGTATTGATTTGTTAAATTTACATGGTTTCCATAATCCGAATAATGTTTATTGGTAATAAACATAGCGTGGGTGTGGTTTATTTAAATACAGTGCGCAGTACGCAATTGGTGTGAATTGCGTTGCTTATGAGAAGGTTGTGCAGGGTGTATGAGTTACAAAAGCATTGACAATGCTGTGTGCCACCGCTTGCATGGGGTATTGTTATCACATTCGCATGTTTGTGCAGTAGAAGAATTTGTGCACCAATTCCATATATATAACTTGTTTCATTCATGAAAACAGTGAGTAGATAAAGCAATTGCAGCAAGGGGAAATATTAGTTGTTTTTTACAGCAATTACAAGGCTTCCATTATTTCAGCTGAAGATTTATTGACTGATGACCTCAGGGAATTGATAAGAGATCAAACCAGAGACATAGAAGATATTTCAACCATATTGGGAAGACTAACATTAGAGCCAGAGACCGGTCCATCATTAGTGGTATCAGAGCCAACAACTGGCGTTGAGTTAAATCTCAGGAGCAATAGAAGGATGGCTTTCAGGGTTGGAAGAGGATGAGGAAGTGGACATGGTGGAAGAGGACGGCATGCTGAGAATGTCGAATTGAGGGAAGATATAGAGGAGTTACGAGCTAGATTGGATGCGCTAATCTCCGGCAAAAACATAGATGATGGAGACGTGAGTGAACCCGAAGCTGAAGCTACTGAGGAGGAAGCGGTAGAGATTTCTCCTGAGATGAAGATTTTTCAGTCAGTGATGAAATCCACAGCCAGGACATGGAACCAGTTAGTACCAGTATATCAAGGAGGACTCAATCCAGAAGAACTGATCGACTAGATTAATAGCATGGAGAAATTCTTCGATTATGAAGAATTGGAAGATGAGAAGAAAGTAAAGTTTGCTGTCACCAAATTAGTAGGCCATGTAGCACTCTGGTGGGATGGTGTGCAGGCAGAAAGGAGGAGACTGGGTAAGCAGCCAATCAAGAATTGGAGCAGAATGGTAGCAAAGCTAAAAGGTAAGTTTTTTCCCAGTAATTATCAACAAACGTTATTTAGACAAATGCAAAATCTTAGACAGAGAGCTTTAACAGTGAAAGAATATACATAATAGTTTTATAAGGTGAGCATAAGAGCTGGAGAAGCCTAGAATACAGATGAGAGGGTGGCAAGATATATGAATGGCCTCAGAATGGACATTCAGGATGAGATAAGTTTACTGTCTCCAAAAAAAGTAGAGGAAGCCTATCAGATAGGACTGAAGGCTGAAGAAAAACTCATGAGGAATTCTGCCAGAGGGAGAGGGACTTTCAGAGGAAAAGAAAGTCAAGGTGGTAGTGGAAGATCTACAGCACCTGCAGAAGGAGCTAGCAGTAGCTCAACCCAGCATGCATCCACAGGAGGTGAT
>APFE031291268.1:56019-144697 GCA_000404065.3 Pinus taeda
ATGCATGATGGGAAGAGGAACACCTACAAATTTGGAAAGGATGGTGTCAATCATACATTGTTGCCTTTGCAGGAGGATGTACCAGGACAGAAGACTGATTCAAAAACTCTGTTATTTGGAGGAAAGGAATACTTGGAGCAGACAATGGATGTACTGTTGAAACAGAAAGAACTTAGAGCAGCTGAGTTGGAAGAGGAAGTTCATGCGAATGAAGAAAAGGATCAGCTGGAAGAATCGGTATCTGAACCGACAAGTGAGACTGTTAAAACTTGTAGTTTTCAAACTGACAAGTTGTACATGAATGCAGGGACTGTAAATGAGGATGTGATGCTCCAACAATGCTACAAAGAAATTGCACTGTTGGAATACTGGTTGGAGAATCCAGGATGTGACAGGGAAAATGCAGCAGATGGAAGAGTCCAATACAGTGAACAAGTACAGGAAATTTCCATGGAAGCAGATGACATGGGAGAAAGACTGGTTAACAGTCTTGAGAATTCTCCAAAGGATTCTTTGAGAAGTTTGGATTAGCATACTGATGTGCTGATAATAGAGGATTCAGAACAGTTTACTAAGATGCTGGCAAAGGAGTACAAGGCATTAATGCCTTATGATTTTTATTCTAACCAGTCTTTTGTGAATGCAGGTATTGTTGCAGAAATTTTGACTCAGTTGAGTAGTCACATGCAGGGAGAAGAAGTTTTATGTTCCAGAAGACAAGAGGGTATGGATGATAGGGTGGCAATCGGAACAGAAACAAGAATAAGAGCAAGAAGTCAGCAGGTAACAGGATAGACTGAGCAAGCCATCTTAGCTCAGTAGGCAGCAAGAAGTCAATAGTTTGAAGAATTATTGGACAAAGAAATTGAGCTTATTAGAAGAATCATGGTAAAATCATCTCAATGGGAAACATCAACAATGAAGAGAAGCAGCGGAAGCAGCAGCAAGATGAAAACAGAGACAGATTATGAAAGTGCAGCTAATGGAGAAAGACAGCATAAAATATGGGGACCTGGAGAAAGGTAGCAAGTAACAACAGCTGGGGACTTGAAGAACAAAGTATGGGATCCATGCAGACAAGAAAAAAAAAAGCATGATCAGGAGATCATGATCATTTTCAACCATGGGAGTTTGATGCAGGTGCATGCACTCAGATGGGAAAAGCTTGTTGTTCCTATGTTTTTCCTCAGTTAAAAATAGGAAAAAAAAATAAGGCATGTTATCTTTTCTCCAAAAGTAGGATTAGCATGGAGAATAAAACTTACTAAATGGTAAAAAGCTTAAATTATTAGGTAAAAGCCGCTTTTGTACTAAATAATGATTTACATTATGGGAAAAAAAAGAAAAAGATGTAAAAACTTAGCCGCCAAGTAGGAAATATCTCCTTTGTAGTAAAAGTCTAGAATTAGAAATTTTATGCATGAACAATGGGAAAAAATGAATGTATCCACAGCTCTTAAAGGGAGAAAAAAAAACGGAGTGTCTTGTCCAGGAAGGAGAATGCGGACCTGTGTGAAAAACATATGTTATTTAACTGTGTAATAAAAGATTTTCCACGCTGTTCATAATTTGGTGATGAAATAAAAATGATTTGAAGGTGTCTTACAAATCCCATGGTGCGTATACAGTCGATTCTATGCATGTATGCTTGTAGAGCTGAATTGGAACGCTGTGGCGGTTCCATTAGGAGGCTGTGTTAGTTTATATATACCTTAGCTGTTAAAACAACCCGCATACGGTGTTGTCCAACAACAATTTTAATTACGCTGTCTTTATAACTTAATATTGTATTGATTTGTTAAATTTACATGGTTTCCATAATCCGAATAATGTTTATTGGTAATAAACATAGCGTGGGTGTGGTTTATTTAAATACAATGTGCAGTACGCAACTGGTGTGAATTGCGTTGCTTATGAGAAGGCTGTGCGGGGTGTATGAGTTACAAAAGCATTGACAACACTGTGTGCCACCACTTGCATGGGGTATTGTTATCACATTCGCATGTTTGTGCAGTAGAAGAATTTGTGCGCCAATTCCATATATATAACTTGTTTCATCCATGAAAACAGTGAGTAGATAAAGCAATTGCAGCAAGGGGAAATATTAGTTGTTTTTGACAGCAATTACAAGGCTTCCATTATTTCAGTTGAAGATTTAATGACTGATGACCTCAGGGAATTGAAAAGATATCAAACTGGAGACATAGAAGATATTTCAATCAAATTGGGAAGACTGACATTAGAGCCAGAGACCGGTCCATCAGGAGGAACTTGAGTGCTTGAAGAAGGATAAGTTCCATTGATGGGTCAAGATCTTTAGGCTTGAAGAGAAGTATCTTTGTGTGGTTTTGATCTTTTAGAATTGGCACATGTCGTAATATATAAATCTGATGATCTAGCTATAACTCATGTCTAAATAGTTGTAAAGGTTAAATCATCTTTTACAGATCTGTACGCAGGTCCAGTATAGCAAAGGCACGTATACACACTGGTTTGACATTTAAAAACAGTGTATACATAGGTCTGCCTTCATATAACAATGTATGAATGCAGGTTCAACACATTGAAGTAGCGTATGTCTCATAAAATATGTATTAGCTACTTCTATTTGTTGTTGCAGTGTTCTGGGTTCCACATTGGGTTCTGGTTGCCGTTACTGTGTTCTGGTTACAACATTCAGAAAAGGGATTGTTGATTTAGTTTTGGTTGGTGCAAAGGAGATTGGTTGATGCAGATATATTTGATGTTTGATTGATGTTATTTATGGATCGAGTCTGAAAATTTATGAAACGTGGTCCCTGGAAGAAAAGAGAAGGTTGTAGCCTTCTATAGGTTAGCACCTACGTACTATTAAACACATCAGCTAGTACAAGAGCTAAGGGGGTTTTAGCTCCCTTCCAGGAAAAGTTGTAGAATGAGAGAAGGTTGTAGCCTTCTATAGGTAGAAGCCTGTGTACTGGTATAAGGCTGCATCAGTACAAAATTTGTAAAAGAAGTTTCTTATTAAATAAAGATTGAGATGATTGCAGCAGGTGGTTTTCACTCACATTGGGTTTCCACCTTATATCTTGTGTTCATGCGTGTGATTTCCTATTCTATTTGTTACATCTAATTACTAGTTATATGGTTATGATACATATATTAAAGATCAACTAACTAAATTAAAAGATTGCAAGATATACGTTGGTTGCTCTAAACACAGTTGCGTATACACGTAGGTTCCATTAACAGAAGTAGCGTATACAAATCTATTTATGGAAATCAAATATTGTTAAATTGCTAATACTGATTCCCCCCCCCCCCCCCTCTCAATATTATTTCCAATAATTGGAATCAGAGTAGGTCCTTCAGAAAAAGCTTGATCGCTTGAAGGAAGATCTATCATCATGAGTACCTACGAAAGAGAGGGATCCATTATACCACCAATCTTCGATGGGAGAAACTTCGTCTATTGGAAGGTAAGAACCACAACCTATCTTCAATTTCTTGGAACAGAAGTTTGGGAAATTGTGGAAGGAGGATACACATTTCTATCAGCAATTCCTACAGATACTACAGATAAAAAGCAGTATGAAACAAATGCCAAGGTTTTCAACACACTATTGGGGAGCATATTACAATTAGAATTTGTCAAGGTTATGCAGCTCAAACTACCAAAGAAATATGGGACAAGATCGTTCTAAGCTATGAAGGAGACGATCAGGTAAAATGTGCAAAACTACAATCACTCAGAATTCAATATGAAACTCTCAAAATTCACAATGATGAAAGTATAGCTAATTAATTCTTATGTATAAATGAGATTGTTAATCACATGAAAAACTTGGGTGAAGAGATAAAATAAGTTACTGTAGTTGAAAAGGTTTTGAGATCCCTATCTTCTAAGTTTGAATTAAAAGTTTCTGCCATAGAAGAAAAGCAGAATCTTCAGAGTATTACTATGACACAGCTGCACAGAATCCTAACTGCTTTTGAAATGAGAAAAGGAGGTCCATCAGATATGAAAGAAGATACATTCAAGGCTCTGGGAAGAGAAGAGCTCAATGAATCAGGACACATTTCAGAAGGAGAGGAAGAAGCAAACTTTGTCAAAAACCTTCAACGAGGTTCTGGAAGATTCAAAGGTAAACTACCTTTCAAATTCTTTGTGTGTGGAAGAGTCAATCATTATGCAGCCAAATGTCCTCATAAAGATAAGCTGGATAAAGGTAAGGAACCTACAAAATGGAAGAGAAAACAGAATGTAGGTAAGAAGAGTTACTATACACATGAAGATAGTGATGGTTTATCAAATAGTGATGAAGATGAATATGGTAATGATTATAGACTTTTGATGGATTTTGAAGATGATGATTTCTTGGATGCTTTAGATGAAGAAGATCTCTGTGAAGAAATTTCTAAACTTAAAATATTTTTAGAAGAAAAGAGTATGATTATAGATACTCTGACATTCCAACTTGCTGAAAGGGAAAAACACAACGAAAAGTTAGAATGTGAAATTGTGGGTCTAAGAAAAGATATTGAGAAACCAAAATCTCTCAATCTTAGATTTTCTAAAGGATCAGAAAATTTAGATAAAATTATCAAAGTGCAGAGTTCTCCTCTGATAAAGACAGGTCTTGGATATACAGAAGAAGCATCTCAAGCACAAAAGCCATCAACCTCCAAAAGCTATATTGATGCAGCAAGGAGAAGTGAATAGGTTGAAAATCGTCAGCAAAGGCATAAAGCAGATCATCAGGTAAATCGGGTTCAGTCTACTTCAAGGATGAACAAAATCTATAACCAACCACAGGTAAATTTTCTTTGAGAATGAATGTCAATGGAAACTACAATCATCAGGTGAGTAGATTTGATAATCGCAAGTATTTCTTTAATGACCAATGTTTTTCATGTCATAATTTTGGACACAAAGCTGCTCAATGTGTTGCTTACAAGACCACCATGAATAGAGAAACACGAAATCAAAGGAATGTGACTGGGATCATGAAAAGGACCTACAATAACTTTTCTGCTCTCGAAAATGAAATAGAATTCTCTATCTGTAACAACTTCGGTCATGAAGATTCTGAATGCAGGAGTAAATTTCGGAAAACATCTCAGAAGGAGCAACCTTCATGGGTCCCAAACCATGGAGAAAGAAAGAACCGCAAATAGAAAGATGTGGAATAGCCTTATATGCAGAAGGACAAGAAAATCAGTGGTATATCGGCAGTGGATGCGTGAAACACATGACAGGTGATAAAGGAAAACTTCAGTCATATAATGCCTTAGAAAAGGAAAAGAAGGTCTCATTTGGTAATGACACTCCTGCAGTCATAAAAGGTAAAGGCTCTGTTCTCCTAAAAGAAAAGGTTAAAGCTGGGAATGTTATGAATGTAGATGGTCTAAAGCATAATCTATTGAGTGTCAGTCAAATGTGTGATCAAGGAAATGAGGTAGTATTTCGATCAAATGGATTTGTTCTTTGTGAGCTTGATACAGGAGAAACAGTGATCAAAGGTGTAAGAACTCCAAAGAACCTGTACATACTCAAGGGGGACAACAACAGTGTAACCTAAGAAAAAATGATGAACAATGGCTATGGCATAGAATATTGGGGCATCTAAGCTTCCCTAAAATAAGAAAAGCATGCAGATACAAGGTTGTTCGTGATCTTCCAGATATCAGCATTCCAGAAAACACAATATACAAATCATGTCAATTTGGTAAGCAAACTAGAGCACATTTCCCTGAGAAGGAAGGATCAGCTAGTAAGCCTCTTGAACTTGTTCACACTGATTTATGTGGTCCATCTAGGAAGAGGTCACCTCGTGGAGAAGAATACTTTATATTTTTCATTGACGAATTTTCCAAAATGTGTTGGATAGGACTTCTAAAGCATAAAGACGGAGCTTTTGAAAAGTTCAAAGCCTTTAAAGCCTTTGTTGAAAATGAATCAGATCACAAAATCAAATGCCTCAAGTTTGATCGAGGAGGGGAATTTACCTCAGATGAATTCTTTGACTTCTGTGAAGAACATGGAATAAGAAGGGGATTCTCTACAAAAAGAAATCCTCAGCAAAATGGAGTGGTAGAAAGGATGAATAGAACTATTCAACAAATGGCTCATGCTATGGTAGATGAGTCTGGAACTCCTGCAACCTTCTGGGGAGAAGTTTCATTTGTTGTCGTCACTATTCTCAACAAAACAAGCGTCTGAGTAAACAACACTCAAACTCCACAAGAACTTTGGTATGGTAAGTCTCCTACTATAAAATACTTTAAAGTTTTTGGAAGAAAATGTTACATCAAAAGGGCTGATGAAAAACTTGGCAAGTTTGAACCTAGAGCAGATGAAGGCATTCTCCTTGGTTACTCTTCCCGAAGTAAAGGATACAAGTGTTATAATAAAAGACTTGGGAAAATTGTTGAAAGTATTGATGTTGTGGTTGATGAAGCAGGAAAAATCCAAAGCAGGTAGAAATTGAAGATTATGAAGAAGATGAGGACTATCCTTCCACATCAAATCAGACAAATTCTGAAGAAGAAGCGAATGAGGCACCAGAAGAACAGATAAGGGTAGAAGAAAAGTCTCCATCTAGGTATGTTCAGAAGAATCATCCAGAGACTCAAATTTTGGGGCAAAAAGAGGCAGGAGTGCAGACAAGAAGAATTATTACAGAAGCTTCAAGCTATCTAGCATTGCTTTCCTCCATTGAACCGCAAAATGTAAATGAAGCATGCAAAGATGAATGTTGGGTGAAGGCCATGAATGAAAAACTTGAGAAGATTGAAAAGAATAATACTTGGGAATTGTTTCCTAGACCTAATGATAAGAATGTCATAGGAACCAAATGGATATTCAAAAAACAAGCTGAATGAAAATGGAGAAGTTATTAGAAACAAGGCCAAACTTGTTTGTAAAGGGTACGCTCAACAAGAAGGTATAGACTTTGAAGAAACTTTTACATCTGTTTCTAGACTTGAAGCCATAAGAATGTTTCTTTCTCTTTCTGTTTCCAGAAGTTCAAAGTATATCAAATGGATGTGAAATCTTCCTTTCTTAATGGATACCTACAAGAAGAAGTGTGTATTGAGCAACAAGATGGATTCATCCTTGGAAATGATCCAAAACTTGTATGAAGACTTAGAAAGGCTCTCTATGGTCTAAAACAAGCTCCAAGGGCCTGGTATTATCGTCTTGACAAATACCTTCATCAACAAGGTTTTTCAAAAGGATATCTGATAGCAATCTATATATAAAAATTGACAATGATAAATTGCTAATACTTGTTGTGTATGTTGATGATATCATTTTTGGTAGCAATGAAGAAGCCATGAGTCAAAAATTTGCCATGGTAATGCAGAAAGAATTTGAAATGTCCCTGCTTGGTGAGCTCACATATTTTCTTGGCTTACAAGTTCAACAAAATAAAGATGGTATTTTTTTATCACAAACCAAGTACCTCAAGCAAATCTTTAAGAAATATGGCATAGAAGATTCTAAACCAGTATGTACCCCTATGGTAACAAGATGCAGCCTCAACACAAATGATGAATCAGTAGCAGTACATCAACCAACCTATAGATCCATGATTGGTAGTCTGCTCTATCTAACAGGTGCTTGAGCAGACATCATGCATGTAGTGGGAATAGTTGGAAGATTCCAAGAAGTCAAAAGGATCTTCAAATATCTTAAAGGAACTTAGAATTTTGGCTTATGGTATCCTAGGGACACAGATCTTACACTTCATGCATACACAAATGCAGATTGGGAAGGAAGCGTGGATGATAGAGAGGACACTAGTGGTGGTGCATTCTATATGGATTCCATATTAGTGTCTTGGTTCAGCAAGAAACAAAGTTCAATTGCATTATCTACAGCTAAAGCAGAATATGTGGCTACTACATCTTGTTGCAGACAACTCCTTTGGATGATGCAAACATTGTAAGACATTCAGATCACATGTATTCCACCCATCTCCATTCTATGTGATAATACAAGTGCAATCGGTATAAGAATCCAGTCATGCATTCCAAGACCAAGCACATACATACCAAATATCATTTTCTCCGGGAACAAGTGCTTGAACAAAAGGTCAAATTGGAGTATGTTCCCTCCAAGGGACAAGTTGATGATATATTCACCAAACCACTACCCACAGAGAAATTTTAAAATCTCAAACAGAAGTTGGAAGTAGTTGATGCATCATCTTGCTATTGACACTTATCTGTTTTAGAGAACAGTGGTTGTACATGATTTTCATGAAGCGTATCCGCGTACATACGCCAGTTTTTGTGGATACAGCTGAGTATATGTTGGTTTGAAGAATATCAGTGGGCTAGACTCAGGATGAAAAGAGTCTGATATGGGTCTATCAGTGATCATCTGGCACAGGTTCAGGGGGAGCATATACTTCTAATAATGCATTATCATTGTTGGCATTACCTTAGAAGATCTTGGTACAATTTAATAGTTGTTTTTTATTCAAGTGGAATAGGTGTAGAGGGAGATCATGGTTGTTGGTCTGGATGGTGATTGACAAATGCTGCTAATGATAGTTGTTGATGACTATCATAGTCTTGTTTTAGATATTTTTTCTTTATGTTATGTATAACTTTTATTATCAAGGTCATGTAACGACCTATTTTGTTTCCCCACTATGCCTAGGATGGATGATGTAATGTTCTCTTTTTATCATGTATAAACTTTTGATGTATCCCCACTTGGCTGGGTGGATGAGTAAATATTGGTGTATCCCCACTTGGTTGGGAGATGGATGTATGTATGAGTCTTTGGTGATAGGAAGGTCATTTATGATGTATAGAGTCATGTTCTTCTTGTAGAACATCTGTTTGCAGACCTTGCTTACAGTCAGGAGGGCATGAATAGCACACTTTAGCAGATAAGAGAATTCAGCATGTACTCAGGGGGAGCATAACCCTTTGCCCTTGATGAAAAAGGGGGAGAATGAATTGGGGTTGCCATCAAGTCCAAAGGGGGAGATTGTTGGCATTATGACATAGGTTTGGTGCTATGACACAAGTGTTATCCTTGATGGCAACTCACTCAGATGAAAGATCACAATTCAAGATCATAGAATGAAGGAAAAAGAGGTATATGCAGGTTCCCCTTGACCAAACCGCGTATACACATGGGTTAGCAGACCAAAAGGCACGTATGCGTATACACACACTTTTGTGCAAGGAAAAGCATGTACATGTTGGAAAACTTGGTTTTGGTTCGTGGTATTTGGTCCTTGGTATTTTCACCCATGGTACTTGGTCCAAGGTATTGATTCTAAAGTGGTTTTGGACCATGGTATTGAGTAAGGCCTAAGATTATAAAAGGAGGAGGAGGTAATTAGGAAAAGGCACTAAGTATTGAATATCTAATGAAGAGAAAGATCTAGAATACTGGTCATTGGGTTATGGTGAATAGCTGGATCTGAATCAAGGAGGAACCTGAGCGCTTGAAGAAGGATAAGTTCTGTTGATGGGTCAAGATATTTAGGATTGAAGAGAAGTATCTTTGTGTGGTTTTCCTCTTTTATAATTGGTGCATGTCATAATCTATAAATCTGATGATCTGGGTATAACTAATGTTTGAATAGTTGTAAAGGTTAAATTATCTTTTACAGATTTGTACGCAGGATTAGTATAGCAAAGGCACATATATATGCTAGTTCGGCATTTAAAAATAGCATATACAGAGGTCTGCCTTCAGATAACAGCGTACCAACGTAGGTTCAACACATTGAAGTAGCGTACGTCTCATAAAATATGTGTTAGCTACTTTTGTTTGTTGTTACAATGTTCTGGGTTTTGCATTAGGGTCTAGTTGCTATTACTGTGTTCTAGTTACAACATTCAGAAAAGTGATTATTTGATTCAGTTTTGGTTGGTGCAAAGGAGATTGGTTGATGCAGATATATTTTATGTTTGATTGATGTTATTGATGGATCCAGTCTAAAAATTTATGAAACACGATCCCTGGAAGAAAAGAGAAGGTTGTAGCCTTTTGTAGGTTAGCACCTACGTACTAGTAAGCACATCAGTTAGTACAAGAGCTAGGGGGGTTGTAGCTCCCTTCCAGGAAAATCTAGAGAATGAGAGAAGGTTGTAACCTTCTGCAAGTAGAAGCTTGCGTACTAGTATAAGTTTGCACCAGTACAAAATTTGTAAAGAAGTTTCTTATTAAATAAAGATTGAGATGATTACGGTAGGTGGTTTTCACCCACATTGGGTTTCCACCTTATATCTTGTGTTCATGTGTGTGATTGTATATTCCGTTTACTGCATCTGATTACTGGTTATATGGTTATGATACATAGATTAAAGATCAACTAACTAAATTATAAGATTGCAAGATATACGCTGGTTGCTCTAAACACAGTTGCGTATACACACAATTTTCATTAACAGAAGCAGCGTATATAAATCTGTTTATTGAAATGAAATATTGTTAAATTGCTAATACATATTCATCCTCCCCCCCTCCCCCCTCTCAATATTATTTCCAACATATCGGTCGTGCAAGTATCTGTGCAACATTGCACGATAGCCATTCAATTGGATGGGCCAAATCGATGGTGGAGATTGTCCGGGTTAGTTGGTGAGAAGATGACGGGATCATTGTTGGATTGAGATAGGAGAAATAAATAGTGGAGATTGGCCAAGCTAGTTGGCGAGTGGGTTAATAACCATCAGATTGATGAATGAGATCGACGACGAAGATTAAATGTGCTAAGGAGAGCATCGATATATGTGTAAAGGTTTGTGGAATGGAAAAAAGGTAAGGTTTAAGTTTGGGTTATGAAATATTTCTATTGTATGAGAGTTATAATAGAAATGAGAAGAATAAATGTATTATGGTTAATGTTAGGTTAAACTAAGACCAGAATTAAAACGGTACTATTGATATGTGCAGGTAATAAGAATTAACCAAGATTATGAAGGGTTATATAAGGTTCCACTCAAAGGTTTATTAAAGTTTAGACTTTGGATAGTTAAATCAAACATTTCGGCATAGAGTTTATTGAAGGAGCATTAAACCTTGACTTGTGAAGGTTTTACTAGGCAGGAATGTTAAAATTCCTGAGACATAGTGTGACATGCAATTTTATTTGCATAATGTGGGTAGATGCAGCGTTCGTTGCATCATTTTTGGTATTAGAGCTGAACAAGGAAATTCTGCATGAAAAATTATTTGAGAAAACTTAGAACAAATTGATGTTTTGAAGGTGTGTATACAGGTGAATGGTGGTACAAGGAAGAAAGAGGAGATCAGATTTTAAATCTGACAAATAGTAGGCACACAGAGATAAAGTGTAGTAGAATTTACAGATGCAAATAAATAGACAACAATCCATTCAAAGTGTGGATGAATGGGAGAACAAGATCATGAAGAGATCTTGAAGGTCAGATGATATGTTTTTGTTTTAATTTGGTTTGAAGATTGTGGTTGTAGAATTCAGGTTGTAGATGAAAGAAGGTATCTCAGCAAAAGAAAAGAAGCACTAATGAAGGAAGAAAGCTGGTAAGAATTTCTGAGTGAAAGAAGAGGTGGCCAAAACCTAGTATATCATTTGCGATTGAAATACAAGAGGAAAGTTGTCTTCTTAAAAGGTGCAGATGAGTTGAAGCCTAGAAGGAGCAGAGATAATTTGTCAAAGAGGTTCGAGAGAATAGAGAACCAAGTGCTTTCTAAAAGACCAAATCCAAAGAAAAGCTTGGTGAGGTAAGTGGCAGCAGGGAGGACTTGTTGTTGTAGAGGCTTTAATACAATTCATAGTAAGTGAGTGAGGAGCTCATGAAGATAGATGAGAAAATGACTACTGATCATCATATTAAAGGTTTTAAGGAAGACCACAATAGAAGAAAGGTGTAGAAAGAGGATGCCAAGGAAAGTGGCATATAGAGACAATTAAATGAAGAAGAATATGAGAGGGAGAAGGTTGAGATTGCAGTTCATCTCGAAATATTAATGGAGATGCTACAGAAAAATAAGGAAGACCGGAGGCATGGTTGGACCATGAGAAAGAAATTAAAGTGGCAGAGGCTACAAGAGAAGAGAAATCAATAGGTGAATATGAAGTTAGCAAAAGAGCTGATGAAGCTTGAACATGTAATAAATGATAAATTGAAATCTGAAAAACTCAAAGAAGCTGAGTTGAAAATGGAAGTTTCCATTTGTGAAGCAAAACAAGGTGAAGTTCTGGGTGAAGATGAAGACTGGAGATCTATGAAAGATCTTATGAACCATTGTCAGAATTCAAGGCAACAAGAAGTTTACTTTGTTGAAGAAGGAATTATTGATGATTTCCTAAACTATTGGACAAATTCAGATCAGCGGGAGGATATGAAATCTTGTATATTTGAATCTAATAATTTTGATGTGATTACAGGTTTTGCAAAAGATGAGTAGTCTGTTGAAGCTATCAAAAATATGGAAGACTATATTTCAGAAGATAAATACTCTAAAGTAAAGAAGGATGGAGAATGTCTCTTAAATGGGAAAAGTGGCAAATTATTGCAGCAAAAACAATTTAGTAATACATTGATGTTTGAAGTTGTTACAACACAAGAGGAATTTCTTGTGAAAGAAGGAGATGAGATTCAGTCTAAAGAGTTGATATGTGAAGCAACAGTTGAGACTAAAACCTTGTAATTTTCAAACTGATAATTTGTGTAAAAATGCATGAATTATAAGTGATGATGAAATACTTATGAAGTGTCAAAAAGAAATTAAATTGTTGGAATATTTGTTGGAAAACTCAGAGTATGACAGTATGATTGTAGAAGAAGGAGTTCACAACATTGTATAAGAGCAAAGAGACGTCATTGAAGTAGATGATGTGGAAGAGACACTAGTTAATAGTCTCGAAAATTCTTTAGAAATTTCTTTGAAGAATCAGCATAATGATGTGTTGATAGAAGAGGAAAAATTAGAGCAACATACTGAAATGTTGCTAAAGGAAGAAAAAACACTGAGGCCTTATGTTTTTTATTTTAATAATTGTTTTGTGAGTACAATTTTGTTGCAAATGCTGGAGAAAATTTAGCACAGATGAGCAACCAAGTAAAAATGGAAGAAGAAGATTTTGTGGAAGTATTTAATCCATGAAACAGAGATATTATATTGCTGGAAAGTATGTTGGAAAATCAGGATTTGATGCAAAAAGAGATAATCATGAAAGAGGAAGAGCTTGAAGAGATGCAGAATGTATTTACAACAAACTGAAGCAAAAAGGAAGAGATAGCAGTACATGGTAGTGTATGTACCAGCCCAAGGATATGTTGGAGATAGAGATTGAACAATTATGGCAATTAATGATGAAGCAGACTAGATGGAGAAGATTGACAACAACAGGAAAAGTGATCAATCAGAATTGGAAACTGATTGACAATGACAGGAAGATGAAACAAAAGACAACAAACATATAACAATAGCAAAGGAACAGAGCATTTAAACAACTACAAACAAGAGTTTGGGACCTTGGAGGTTTTCTATCAACATATGAGGACACATGATCTGGAGATCATGAATGTTTTCAATCTTGGGAGTCTGATGCAGGAGCATCCAACTCAGAAATATCATTGTATTTTAGTAGACATGCGGGGTCTTCTGTTTTAAGAAAGTTGGTTTCCTGAGTATTAAATTAATGTAATTATTAAGGTTTTTAAGTAAGTTTGTGAGAGATATTAAGAATAGGAATTAATTAGATATTGTGAGGCATATTGTAAATGTTCTCAAATGTTGGAAAACATGAGAGATTTAGGCTAGTTAAGATTCCATATGGATTGAGAGATTTGAAAATCAATTGTAAATATTAGATTAGAGATTGGTTTCATAATTTTAGAGGATCCTTAGGGATTAATTGAATCAAAAGTGGACTTAGAGGATATTCATGATTTAGTTCAAAAGATTAAGGATGTAAACTAAAATGGGTTACAGAGCCTTTTGTATAAATGTAAGCCTAAAAGGCATAGAGAGAGTTAGTTAGTTAGAGTGTGAATTAGAGTTTAGAGATCAGATAGGGTTTGACTCTAAGCCTATGGGCAGAAAAGGAAAAGGTCGTTGATTAGAAAATCAGGCCAGAGACAGAGATTCATTATGTAAAGAATTATTTATAAAGGCAGAGAATTCAATTCCTGAGTTTTGTGGTGTGTATTGGTTAATGGAGTTATGAATTGTGTGGATTAGAGTAATTTTGCGTAACTTAGGTTTGCAGGTGTGCAAAATCAGAGAAGTGTAGAGAAGAGCGTTACGGGGTTGCATATAGATAGTATTGGAGAAAACCTTTAATGTTACAGCAAAGGTATAATTGCAAGGTTTCCTAAACCTTAAGGATTTATGAAGGAAGTGTAAAGGTACAAAGAAATGAAGTAACAAAGTGGGGATCGAGGTCAGCACAAGTGAAGACCATAAGGCGAGAACAAATACACGGGAAGAAAGATGAATGGGTTATTAGACAATAAGAAACAAAAAAATGTAACACTGCACAGTAACTGTTGGATCAATCAGATCAATGGACATGATTGATAGAATAGGATCGATGGAGATCTTATCACGCAAAATAAAGTCAAGAAGTGAAGGGATCATATTAAGCCACATGCCAATAGAATAGTAGAGCAGTCTTCGAAAGCGGTAAGTGGAATCTCGCGTGGTCTCAAAGTGGTAAACTATATTTTACAAACTCACGTGATTAACCTGAGGGGTTGACACGTAGCACACGGTGGAAAGAGAAAACCACTTTTCTCATGCACTCTCGATATGATATCGGTTGTGCAAGTATCTACATGAGATTGCACGATAGCCATTTGATTGTGTGGGCCACATCGACAGTGGAGATTGTCCAGGTTAGTGGGTGAGCAGATGATGCGATCACCGTTGGATTGAGATAGGAGAAATAAATGGTGGATATTGGCCAAGCTAGTTGGTGAGCGAGTTATGCAATAACTGTCGGATTAAGGAATGATATTGACGGCAGAGATTAAATGCGCTAAGGAGATCGTAGATATATGTGTAAAGGTTTGTGGAATGGTAGAAAGGTAAGGTTTAAGTGTGGGTTATGAAATATTTCTATTATACAAGAGTTATAATAGAAATGAGCAGAATAAATGTATTATGGTTAATGTTGGGTTAACTGAGACTAGAATTAAAAGGGTACTATTGATATGCATGAGTAATAAGAATTAACCAAATATTATGAAGGGTTGTATAAGTTTCTGCTCAAAGGTTTATTAAAGTTTAGACTTTGGATAGTTAAATCAAACGTTTCCATGTAGAGTTTATTGAAGGAGCATTAAACCTTGACTTTTGAAGGTTTTACTAGGCAGGAGTGTTAAAATTCCTAAGACATAGTGTGACATGCAATTTTATTTGCATAATGTGGGTAGATGTAGCTTTTTTTTGCATCCATCTAAGTTGCCTACATAGTCAACCTAAGAGTGAGAAATCTTCGTAATTCTTGTAGAATAAACCATAGGTTAGTGTACCTGAAACATATCTTAAGATTCTTTTTGCAGAATTCTTGGATGATTTCATATGGAAATAAAACTAGTTGCAAACATGATGTCAAGTCTAGTTGTAGTGAGATATAAGAAACTACCAATTAAAATTTTATACAAAGTAGAATCAACTCGTCTTGTTTTCTCAACTTGGTGCCTAGAGTAATTGGAGTATTAGCTAGTTTGCAACAGATAATTCTAAACTTTTGCAAGATGTCAATAGCATATTTTCGTTGATAGACAAAAACACCATTTGGATATTAGTGAATTTCAATTCCCAAGAAATACTTCATGGGGTCAAGATCAATCATGTAAAATTTTGTTGGCATGGCAACTTTAAATTCTTCTAACATTAGATTACCTATATAGAGTAAATCATCAACATAAAGGAAGCCAATGATAATTTTACCTTCATGATCTATTTTTGTATAAAGAGTTGGCCCATGCTTAATTCTATGAAATCTACTATTGATGAGGTAAGAGTCAATTTGACTATACCAAACACGGGGAGCTTGTTTCAAGCCATACAAGTCTTTCTGCAACTTATACAATTTATGCTATTTTTCTATAACTTCAAAACTAGGTGGCTAATCCCAATAAACCTCTTCTTCCAATATACCAATGTTTAGAAAAACGTTGAAAAACTTGCCATTTATGTTGAGCTACAGTAGCTAAAATAATTTTGACTATATCTAACCTTGCTACTGGAGCAAAGGTTTCCCCATAGTCTATGCCAAACTATTGAGAGAATTCTTTAGCAACCAATGTTGCCTTATGTTTCTCTATTTTTCCTTTTTCACTCAATTTGGTCTTATAGACCCACTTGCCACCAATCTTGGTTTTGTGTTTTCGGAGATCATCCAATTCCCAATTTTTTTTCTTCTATATGGTTTTGATTTTTTGATTCATTGCATCAATCAAATGTTTCTCTTTTACCACCTCTTCAAATTGGGTTGGTTGACAGGAAGGAAATGAAAATGATTTTGCTACTCAAAATCATGTTCTTGCTCATATACATCCTTGATGCTTCTCATTTTTTTATTATCTTCTGAATATTATGATTCAATGTTGGAAGAAGTACCATTTTTAGAGTGGTGTGGCTCTTCTTGTACCTGCAATGTTGTTAGCCTTGGTGGATGAACATGTTGATATGAAGGTTCATCAATTTTCTCAAACAAAGGTTTTTTTCAAATAACTTAACATCTTTTCTTAACAGAAAATTATTGGTAAGTGGATTTTGGAGTCTTTAGGTTTTTTTACTATTAATTGTAGCATACAAAGATGTATTTTTCAATTGTTTAATTAAGTTACTTTCATAGCTTCTCTGGAACACATGAAAATACTACACAACCAAATATTTGAAATTGAGAGACATTCACCTTCTTACCATCCCAATCCTCTTGGGGTACTATATATTTAACATTAGTTGTCAAATATATGTTGAGAATATATACTACAATAGAAACAAATTTTGGCCAAAACTCACTCGAAAACTCCTTGTTGCAAAACATGTTTCTTGTCATATTCATGATTGACTAGCTTTTTTCTTTCTGCTACTCCATTATGTTGTGGAGTGTATCTAGTTGTGTTTTGCATCATGAATTTTTTTTGTTGACAAAATGTTGTGAAATGGTTGGAAATGTATTCTCCTCCTCTGTTTGACCTGAGTACCTTCAAAAACTTACCATTTTGGTTTTTTCTTCTCCTTTGAAATTTTAAAAAGTATCAAACATATTTTTAAGAAAATAAATCAATATTTTCATGATATAGTCAGAAAATAAAGAATGAATTGGATCCCATTTGGGATTCGAAACGTTGGTATAAAAATTCTATTACTATGGATTCTCCGATCAAAGACTCACAAAAAAAAATAAAGAATGAAACCAATGGATTTTGTTTTCATTGGTCCACAAATATTTTTTTGGACTAGTTCTATGTTTTCTTTTGCTCAACAAGCAAAGGTACTCACTATGATTATCTTTAGAAGCATGGCAGGAAAGAAATATGGTTTTAAGGATTCTCCTTCATTGTTGAAGTTATGGACACTACCTCTATGTTGATTTGTTTGCTTCTTTCGAAATTCATGCACATATTTTCCAAATTTATTTCAATAATAGCATTAGACTTTAAATTTTTTGCTCCATTTTCTACTTCTCTGTATCTACTTCTATGACAGTGTCGAATACCCTCATTGTTCTGATGTGAAACCTTTTACTGTGTGATGGTGTTTTATCGATCTTCTTCTACCTCTACCTCTACCTTTGCCTCACTTGCTTCTACCTCTATATCTTTTGTTGAAAGAGACTTGTGCCTTGAAATCTTGTTACATAGAAGTTTCTCTAAGGTTAAGTCATGTTTCATGTGATAGAAGATCCCGTCAATTGACCTACTAACAAAGTTCTAAGATCTTTTGACTCCAGAATTGATGTTACAACCATTTCAAATTTCTTCGAAAGGCTTTGAAGGAATTTTTCAACGATCTTCTCATCTACAATCATCTCACTAAAAATTCTGATTTGATTGACAATGCCTATGACTTTAGCCACAAACTAATCAACATTCTCGGTGTTAGCCATCTTCTGGATTTCAAACTAAGTTTGCAATGTATGCACTTTAATAGCATTGATTATATCATTACCCTAATATGAAACTTTGAGAATATCCCAATCCTCTTTTGTTGTTGTTGTGTTGGTTATTTTGTTGAAGATAGAATCATCAATGGAGTTTTGGATCCAAAATATGGCTCGGTGTTCTTTCTTTCTCAATTCGGTAGCTATTTTTCTTTGATTATTGGCCATGGCTACTAATGCTTCTTGGGTTGGATCTTCTTGGTCATTCTATAGTGTGTTCCAACAATCTTGAGCTTGCCAAAAAGTCTACAACCGTCAAGAGAAAAAATCATAATTTTTTCCAAGCGGATTCAGTGTCTGTGGCAAAGAAATTTGATGAAGCCATTGTTTAAAATGTGGTCATGCCCATAATTTAAAGCTCAAATAAATACTTTCAAACAAATAATTTATTTAAATAAAACAATTTTCAATAATAATAATAATAAAAGGGTTTATTTAAATAAAACTCCAAATATTACAACACCCACAACAAAACTCTTTTTTAATAAGATTAAAGAAAATGAATGAACTTTTTTTCTTTAAAAGGTCTAGGTCCTTGGAAAAAAAATTAAAACAAAACATATTTGTGCTTGCCTTGCAAATAATTTGTGTTTTCCTTATGAAGAATTAAATTTTTATTTGCCTTGACTTTTCATGGCCTTTTTTAATTTATGACTATCACACCTTTTGATATACACAGGTTGTGATATACTTAGAAATTTGTTGTTGTTCAAAGTGGTTGCGATATGTTTTATCTGCTAATTTTTTGTGGTGCGATAGTCAAATATTATGGCTCGTTGTGATTTTCTATGGGTTGCCACTTCTATTTGGCAAACTTCATAGGGGATCAACGCTTGGGGGGCTTTTTTGTTGAATTAGGAGTGGCAACCTTCCTTGGATTTTCCACACTTTGTAACCTCAGCACACTTTCATGTGGTGTTCACAAACACCACCATTGACATGTTGTGAGGTTTTTTTACACAAATAAAATTCCGTAGTTGTTTGTGGCTGAGGACTAGAAGACCTAATTTACATGAAAATAAATTTATTTCTTGAGAAATAAATCCCAAGAAGGGTTCTTTACATTATGATATGGGCAAGGACACTTGACATAAACCCTATATGCATACAATAGAGGCTTTGACCTATAAACAATTGACCCAAGCATGAAACCAATGCTTTAAAGAGTCAATTTCTTTAATAATAATAAAAATATTTTTATTTCTTTTCATAAATACATTATATCATGACACAAATACAATTATGAAGACCGACACTAGTTACATTCTTCAAATCTCCCTCTTAACTATGGAGGTATTCATAATTATAAATATGAGAGGTACATGGAGGATATCCAAAATGAACTACAAAGATTTATAGCAAACTTAGTGTTGCAGACTAGATACCTAACTAGGGTACTCTATCCAGGTCATACTAAGATTGACTCAAGATTTTGGCTCGTCCAGGTACCATCAAGATTACGTTCTAACCATCAACATAGGAATATAGGTGTGTATCGAAGGTTGAAGGTCCATGACCAACACCACCCTCCCTCTTCGGTATCTAGACATCAACACATAGGCTGGCTAAATGTCCTCCCAAGCATCTGCATTTGATGCTTCATCTCTCCCTAATAAACTAGATATATCCATTTGTCCAAGCATGATTCCCAAGTGTTCATCCTTATTTATGGAGAGATTTAACTATTCAAACAAAAGGCCCAGTCAAAAATAAATTTTCAAATACACATACAAGTAAACACAAACCTTTGGATTCCTCATTCATTTGGACATTGATTATATCATCATTAAGTTATCCATATATAATATGTCAGAAGCTTCCTTCTTCTTTAATTTCTTTAGCAACATCAATTATATCTTCTCAAGTATTTTCATTATTTAGTTTTATTCTTACTTCAAGGAATTCATTGTCATAATATGCCCTCCCTCTCAACTAGGGATATGTACTCTTTCTTCTATCCAGATTCCCTCTCAACTTTGGGAGATCAAAAACTTCATAACATCAGAGAAACTTCAATCTTTTAAGGCTTCATCTTTCTTATGGCATCAAGGTCATCTTGATCATCGTCATTCTTATAGATTCCTTTCATTATGCTGATTATTACAAACATATTTGAATATCATGAACCTACAAAACTTTAATAGCAAGTACAACAAAGTACAAATATATGGAAGAATGAATTTAACTAAATCATATTAGCATTTAGTGTTTAGATACCTAGACTTAATTAGGTTTATAATCAACAAAAATTACATACTCAACTTCTTGCTAGGGTTATGTCACAAACCCTAGACTACATCATCAAATCTTAAAGCAATTCAATTAAGAAATTAGTCTCATTACATATAGGGCCTCAATATTACTCTCATAGATATATGACAAAATATACTCTGTTTTATTGAAAACCCTAGATTCCATCCTAGATATCATCAATTCAATCAAATAAAAATCCTACCATACATCTAAGGTTTATGCTTTTACATGTCAGACTTCTACTAGGGTTAGTTCGAAACCCTATATTTTATCATTCAAACTAAATCAAATTGAAAAGTAAAGCCAACATCATCATCTCCTCAAATATCAATATATACTAGGGTTTTATAGACTCTAGATTTTACAAGCTAAAACATGAGTATCAACAATTAGGTTATCACACTCAAATATACATATCTAGGATTTCATGCACTAGAATCTCATATTCATACGTACTAGGTAGACATAAACATCATTTTAGCAATATCATTCAGACTAGGGTTTCAATCATACAAATGAATATACACCTAAATTTCGATATTAGGACCTCATTTTAGCTATTACAAGGGTCTTTCTTATAAACCATAATTTATCAGACCCTAAAGTTCTAGGGATTCAATACATAACATAGACATTCATAGTAAACGCTAAAGTACTAGGGTTTCCATCACAACAAAACCTTAAACATTAAAAGAATAGGATTTCTAGACTTCATCAATAACCCTTAGTAGACTAGGGTTTCTTAATCAATATTGACACACCCTTAGCAACAAGAGGCTAGGATTTTATACTAAACCCTAAAGGTTAGGGTTTCACAAGAATGATCAAATGATAGTATATCGAGCGTAGATTCAATATAATGATTAATCACCCTATAAATAATCTTTAAGATTCAAAATCCTAGACATAACAATATCAATAATGTAAAAAAAAATTCAAAAGCGAATGAACATACTTTTTATATCAAGAGAACCTTGTAAGAAAAATTATAGTTTAAGACATACCTTGAGTTGTTATTTGAAAAACCTTGTAGGACATCAATGCTTGAAGGGCTTATTTTTCAAGTCTATCCTTTGAGGTCTTCTTCATATACTTTGAGCATCTAGTATGCTTTCCTAACCAGGAAAATATAAAGAAAATATTATTAGCTTACAATATAAACACATTTTGATATGAGAGAGAAACCAAACATAAAAGAGGAGACAAGGATTAAGATAATTTTCTTTGGGTAAAATAGAGGAGACAAGGAATAAGATAATTATCTTTAGGTAAAATGGTGAAGCCTCCCTCTTAATTCAATATTTGAGGGATACCTACAACTTATCAAATTTCAAAATGGTGTTCTAACAAGACATGTTAGACCTACAAATTCTGGAAATCAAATCACAAAAGAAAACAATTAAAAAAATAGAAGGCTAAGAGAGATATGTGAGACATAGGACTTAGTAGTATAATTCCTTGACTTCTGTTCAGTATTATTCTTCTTGGGTGGAGCTTCATCAGTAACATTTTCTTGATCCCTATCTCTCTTATTATTCTTTGGAATTTTAGGACAATGACTTTTATAATGACCCAACTTGTGACAATTGTAACATTCAATCTTGGATAGGTCAACTTTCTTGTTTGTTCCTTTGAACTTTTTGAAGGTTCTTTTAATTTTGTGGTGAGTGCAATAAGCATTAGAGGTATTTTCTTCTTCATCCTCCTTATTATTGTCTACTAACGATAGTTGAGCTTCTTCTTGACTACATGCATTCCATATTTGTTCAAATGTTGGAGTATCCTTCAAACCTTTGTGTCCTCATGCAAAGGCACTCCAAGATTTTGGTAGACCTAGAAGAGCAAAGATTACGGGCTCTTTTTTCTTGGAAAATTTAATCTATTTCTTGGATTTCATCTTTGATTCTAGATATCCTTATAAGTAGGATGATACGGTGTCATATTTTGTCATCTTAATAGTACTTAATTCATTCTTCAGGGTTTCTCTTTAACCAATGTTCTTGTTCGTGAAAATTTTGGACAGATCCTCATACATTTCTAGAGCAAAATTTATGTTGGATATGTATGGAATTAGATTTTCCTTAACTCCATCCAAAATTTTCATAGCCAAGATTTTGTTCTCTCTAAACTTTTATTTTTCTGCTTCACTTGATTTATCTGTAGGCTTCTTGAGTTTTTCTTGAACGAAATCCAAAACTTTGTGCTTTTCAAGAATAGAATGAGGTCTATCCTCTTTCTCCACGCCCTGTAGTTGGAGGCTGCTTCTAGTTTGTTTTCTCCCTTCATTGAGTTTGACATAGTTCCTGTAGATAGTAGGCTTGTCAGTTTATATTATCCCCTTTAATGGAATTTCCTTGATTTATTTTTCCTCAATAGACATTTAACTTGCCTTTTTCTTCCATGTTTCACCTCAGCTATGATACCATGTTAGAAAATTGGAAACGCAGAAAGATTTTATTACGTTGATAATTAATTGTGATATCTTTATGTTCTTATTAACTTTCTTATGTTATTCTTTTATCTTAGTTTCATCAAGAAATTACCAAAAGAAAAACACGAAGCTCAAAGACACCAGATGTAAGCACTCATCCAAAGCTAAAACCCCTATATAGGGGAAAACCTAGTGAAGAACTCTTCCTTCAATCATTTGGAATGAGATAGACCAAGACCTTAGACCTACATGCCTTCCTCCTCTACCAAGTTAGAATTCCAATAAGATACAACAACCTTCAATAGTCTCTTCTTGTCAAACAACTACTGCCAAACATCAACCTAGAAATTTCGGCTCTAACTTCACCAAAATTTCGGCCTGACTTCATATTTTTGGCCTCCTAACTACTATAGAATCTCGCATGCGTGGGATATGAGAGAGAAATTACATTTTATTTTGCAAGATTATGAACTCCTTCTTCTTCACTAGACTCTTCCTTCTTGTTCCTTGCATTTCACACCTTTTAGTTATCCAGAAGTTGTAATTCGAACTTGTTTTGTGAGAGTGACAAATGAGGTCGAGTTGCTGCCTTTATATAGGTGTTTCTTCCTCTCAGTTTAGGCTGACTTGGTGGAGGAGTCCTAGAAGACATAATTTACATGATAACAAATTTCTTTCTTGAAAAATAAATCCCAACAAGGGTTCTTTACACTATCACATGGACAAGGACACTTGACATAAACCCTAGAAGCATGCAATGGATTCTTTGATGTATAAACAATTGACCCAAGCATGAAACTCATGCTTTAATAAGTAAATTTAATAATAATTATTATTTTATTTCTTTTGATAAATACATTACATCATGACTCAAATACAACTAAGAAGACCAACACTAGTTACATTCTTCCACATGTAGTGCACTTTTTTGTGTGTTATTCATCTGACCCACTCATAGATAACTGTGATATGATTTTAGATAATAAAGGATGGTGCAACATAAGATTCCTACTTTCATCTGCATACACCATTTGAACAGGAAGAACATCATCCATATTATATGTAGATGTGCCACTAGTACCAATATTGTAAAGAATTGGACCATTACTGCAACGATCCAGGAATATGAACTCTACATTTCCTGTATGGGACTCATCAATAAATTTGTACATCATGATCTCATGTGAATCATTTTCTCCTTTAAGAAGATAAATTTTATCGAACATTGGATCTCCTCCCTTAACAAAATGTATATATCACCAACATTAGGGTTCATAACGATTTTCATGTATTATTAAATTGGACTTGGAAATTATTATCATTGGACTCTACTTCATCATCACTCCAAGAACCATTTTTATCAATTTTAGATAATATTTGTGACTTCCATTGTTGTATGGCTAATTGTTTCTTTATTTGTCTTTGTTTTCTTGTCTAGCACCTTCCTCGACAAGTATTTGAAATTCTTCTTCCACAACTTCTAAAGGAAATAACTTTCATTCTTTCTGTGGAAATGGATTAGAGTTTATATTGAACATGGTTGATTCTATAAGATGATGTAATCTATGGTAATGAAAATATGTCCAAATGAGCTACACATATTACACATGATATTTTTGAATTAGAAGCCAATATTGGATAAAGAAATAAATTTATTTAAGCATGATCTAAATGTTATACTAACCTTTAATATAATCTTTGATTTTGTTTCTCTTTGCGTCAAATACAATTTCTGCATACAATAAATTGAGTTCTAAAACAATTCTATAATAAAATATAGCCAAAGTGGTTAGAAACAAAAAAAAAACACAATGGAAATTAAAAAAGGAATGTGATGGAGATTTTTGAGTGGGTTTCTTCAAAAAACATGGATAAGGTCATGAGAATCCTGATTAGAAGCATATATAAAAAAAATCATCATTGTGCAAATAAATTAAAATGTCTCTTACTTGTGACTTCCATAATCTGGAAATCCATTTTGGAATGATTTGGAATTGCATCTGATATTAGATCATTTTATGGCCTAGTATGTTCATAGGAAACCAATCAAGGTAGATGACCTAGAGAATCTGATATGGTTTGATAAATTGTTTTGTGTCCTAAAATATTTGTGCATAAAATATAGCCATCCTAGTTTAACAACATGCATAATGGAAATTAAAAAAGAAATGTAACATATATTTACCATTGGTTTTCTTCAACAAACATGGATAAAGGTCACGCAAATCTCAAACAAAAGCATATATACAAAAATAAAAAAAATGTCATTCTGCAGCTAAATTTAAATGTCTCTTACCGGTGACTACCATCATCTTGCAATCCCTTCTGGTTCAATTTGGAATCACATCTAATACGGTTTGATATAGAATGGAACCCTAAATTCAGCCAGGGAGATCGTGAGGGAGGTCATGAAGACAGGATGAGAGTACGGAAGACTGGCAAACAAAGTTCACCTAGGTAAGTTGAAATGGCTAGAAACATAACCTACCAAATGTAAGAGACTTGATCTTGATGGAATTATGGGTGAGAGAGACTTGATCTTGATGGGACATAATTCCCCTTATGGAGGGATTTTTATTTGAAATATTTGGTAGTGCCTCAAATAATTTTAAAATTAAAACAAGGATAATTTCGTGAGTGGTCATTATGTCAGTGAGTGATTTGACTCTAACACTAGCACTGACACTATTATGTTATTGTTGTAACCAATGATGCCAGAAAAAATGTGGTTGTAGGTCCTTTATGTAGTTGGGGGAGGGAGCTAAACAATTCTCCACAAAGTTGATATATTGTGCAAAGTGCAAAGGAGTGAAGGAAGAAGAATCTTTCACCTAGCAAACAGAAAACCATAATTGTAGCATTTTTTTCATTGTGTGAATCTTTCCTTCTGCGAAGGAATATTATCTTTGTTTTAGTTTGAAGAAGTTCATTTTGCAGAGATTTCCTTGTGTGGAGCTTACAATGAAAGATTTCATTAAAAAACTATTAACCTAAAAATCATAAATATAAACTAAATTAAATTAACTTTATGACCAAATTAAATTTATTTAATAACAATTTCTATAATTTGTTAAAAAAACTAATATTATTACGAAAGAAAATCAAATGTCATTTATGAAAGTCACTATCTATAACTTTTGGATTTTTTGTGTGTTTATTTTTCAAAATTTATTCATAATTTTATTTGAATTTGTGAGAATAACAAATTTTATTTGTAAATTTTGCACAAATATAATTGTTTAAAAAATATTCGTGACATTATATTTATTTATAGGATAAAAACTAATTAAAAAAAAAACATAATCTAACCAAAAACTCTTTAGTCAAATTCCAACCTAAATCTATATAATATTGGATAGTTGTAATTCTTACGATGATGATACGGAGAATAATGTCATGGTATAATCAAACTTCTAACAAGTTAATTGAATTAATACTCATCATGTATTTACATATAATAATATAAATACATTAGAAGGAACTAATTGATATGGATCACATAGTTGCAAATAATTGCATAAAAATATTTGGAGAAGCTTATTGAATTGATATGAATTACGTATTTCCATACGATTACAAAGAAAAATGTGACTTTAACAAAGAAGGAGGAATTCAACAAACCATATTGAAAGAAATTCAAAACTAAAGGCGATCCGAACATCTATCACGTTAAGTCTTTGTTTTACATATCATTTAATGAATGCATGCATGGAATCTAGAGTTGTAGGGATCAATGTTTCATTGTGTGAATCTTTCTTGTGCAAAGATTTAATTGAGCAGAGATTACAAATGAAATCTTTCAATGTGCGGAGGAAGCTTCATCCTCCGCATAATGAAAAGTACACAAAATGAAACATTAACTATGACCAAAATAGATTTAACTTTATTAATAAATTTTATCAATTTCTAAAAACAACAAGGACTTATGATATAATAAATTATTTTTCTAAAGTTGAAAGTAAGATATCATAATACATAAAACTATGGGTTTTATATTTTAAAGTTCTGGGAATAAATCCATATGTTGTTTTGAAATAGTCAATGCTAAATTAGTCATTGTAATTAATATAGTTATAAACGTGTACATTTTCTTTTCTTAAAGAAAATAAGAATTTAAAGCACTCGTGCTAGAATTTGTATATACATATTCCCTCACATATATAAAATTATATCAAAATTTTAAACATTTATTTAATAATTAAATATTTAACTTGTCGAAGTGCATGTGGAGAATACACATTGTTTTTGTGATCATAAGCTTGTGGTGTAAACTAAGAACCATAATTGTAGGGGCTTGTTTCATTGAGTGGAATTTTCCTTGTGCGGAGCTTCCAATGAAAGCTTTAATTGTGTGGAGGAAGCTTATCTTTGTTTTAATTTGATGATAGTAAGATTAAAAAAATTGAATACCCTTGTTATTTTGACCACACTACCGTTGTTCAAGATATAAAAGATTTAAAATTGAGAATTCATACACATTTCTAGTTTTGTTTTTCCAAATACATATCTACCTTAGATTAGTCGTTGCTTTGGTAAGCATCCAATGCATTATCCACACATCTTACATTAAACTAAAATGTAACAGAATGATGTAAAAACCCATGACTAAGGTGTGGAGATTTTCTGGTTATGTAGAGTTCCCCCTCAACCTCTACCTTCATGCAAAAAACATTGTTAAGTTCTACATCTGTGATTTCCCTTTACGAGTTTCTCTTCCTCCTAAAGAAAAAAAATTGCAAGAAATTCTCATTCAAAATAAAAGGAAAATAACATTACTCTTAATAATTTACAATGTTCATTCAAAATAAAAGGATAAAAAATAACAAAAATTCTTCCTTCTAATTTGTAATTTCGAGACATTACATTATTTTCCAAGAGATTACTTGGAAAATCCACATATCTGGATGCAATCATTCCCATTTCTCAACTTCTCTCACTTAAATGGCGACTGGAACTCATGATGATTCTTACTTTACATGGAATTTGTACCATTTTAATATGTGGAGGAAGTTGAACAAATATGCACACTCTTGAATATTCTACGGTGTGCAAAAAAGATTGCAGAAGTGGAACATTATCAAATAATGAGAAAATGCAAATCCAAAATGATTTTCATTGCAATATGTCATTGTGCAGAGTGCAAAAGAAGAAACAATTATGGAAAGTGAGCATTCTCAAATAATGAGAAAACACAGATAAAAAAGTATTATCATTATGATATGTCATTGTCCAGAGTGCAAAAGTGCAGAGGAAGCATTCATTGTGCTTCTTCTGCACTCCGCACAACCTTAAACAATTAATTAGTTGTAAAGGCAGGGACTATGTTCCATTGCAACTATTAATCTTATTCTAAATATTATTTAGATCAAAGAGTGTTTATCTCAACTTATCAAATTATGGTGAAGTGGAAATGCCAGTCTCACATGATTATTAAATATCTACAACCTAATAATTATAAGGGTCGATAGAAACTCCATCACAAATCACCATTTTATTGCGTTTAGTACTATATATTAGTATATATGTTATGTTGATTATTTTATACTGCAAATATTATATTAAATACATCAAGGTTAGATTCCTGGAATCTCCTATAAAGGTAACAAGTCAAGAAGGATCACCTACAACAATTTTATTTGTGTAAATAATGTTATGGCAGTTTAGGTAAATTGTACTTGGTCAAGTTATGAGGGGTATTCAGTATCTAGACTTGTGATAACCCATGATTTCCCCATATTGTTCATGTGGAATATAACCTATTTAAAGGCAGAAATTCTACAGGTAAATTCATCCTCGTGACCAATGAGATCATAGAAACGTCTTTAGACACCACCACTTCTCTAAGTTCTTTTTCATCGTAACAGCTAGTATTAGATCCAAGGAAGGTTGGAGCAATGAGATCATTGAGATGGAAATGGGTTTGATAATTTAAATTCGAGTAGAAATAATGAGTTAAACAATGAAGACACTGTGTTGTTGGATGAACCCATGATGAAAGTGATCGACAATTTTGTAAGGAGTCAAGTAGCTAGAATGTCTAGATCAAGGTATGAATCAACTAGAGATGTAGCAATAAATGGTTGTATAGACATGAAAATGGAGATGGAATCAATGGTTTGAAGTTAAGTGAAGGAGCCAAGGTTGATGATATTCACAGTGGTGTGTGTGATAACACTAGTGGTGAGTGAACACCCTAAAGAGATTTTAGGTCCAATTTGAACAGGTGTATTTCCCTAGGAACTTGTATGTCTTACTGTTCAGGCATACATGTTGCATAGGAGAATAAATTATTGTAAGGCCTTATTACTTGATCAGGCTTACATGAAATGTAGTAGTGAATAGAATCATCAAATTGTGGAATGGACCACTTGGATAAGTACCAAGATGGATCAAAAATTTGTTGGAATTATGATACATGTGTTGTCCTTGATGGAAACTCACTTATAACATAATTAAAAGGTCAGTTCAGAAGTGATAGAATGAATGACAAAATGCAAGAAAATTTAGAGGAATCAGTTCAGAAGAATGAGAAAGTTGGAAGTTCAAGAACTATACGTGGGTTCTGTTAAGCCAAGTCATGTATGCACACGATTTCAGTGAAGAAAAGTAGTGTATGGTTTTTGTACCATGGTATTCTAAATACTAGGGGTCCTTACCATGGTATTGGCCCATAGTAATGAGCATGAAAACGAATATTGATCTTGTCAAAGATTACCACTGGCACTAATATTGTTTCGACCCATGGTATTGGATGAAGGCTAAACTATATAAATAAGTGAAGATCAAAGGGCTAGGTATGCAAGAGAAAGAATTTTTTGATGAATACTTCAATATGAAGTATATTTGTATTGTAAGGGTTGTAATTATCACGTTGATCTGAAATAATTATGCACTGATGGATACAATGATGGATTAGGATCATGAGACGTGAAATGACTATTCATTGTGTGGTTTGTTCAAGGATTGACTAGATCTAAGTACTGACACATGGTATTATCTTTCTTTACTATAATTTGGGTCTTTCTGAAGTTTTGAATATTTGTACAATTTTAGGTAAAAAATTGTAGATCTATACGTGGGTTGGTTTCAGGAAAAGCACATATACATGCGGGTTCACTTCTGGAAAGTTGCGTATATAAAGTAAGGAGTTTTTTGTTCATAAATGACTGCTCAATTTGATTGGTGTTTTTGGTTCTCTGTTGTCTATCAATGATGTCCTCATGTTTGATCTGGGTTAAATGATAATGTCTGAAGTAGATTTGATAGAATGATGAAGTTCAACATGATTGTGAATAGTGTCAAGATTACTTGTTGATTATGATTGAAGATCGATTTTAGTTCATAGTGTTGCAATAGATATGAGTATGACTCAGTATTCCTTTCAAAATTGCAGTAGTCAAGTTTTTAGTTCTGTACGCGGGTTTCTCTCCTGAAAAGTGCATATGCACGCGGGATGTCTTAAGAGAAGTAGCGTATACATTTTGACAAGTGAATGATCAGAGTTGCAGTTGATTATGTGTTTTGATGCAGCATTCTGAGTTTTATTCTGTGCACTAATTGCAGTGATCTAACTGTTCCAATTGATTGGTTACATTGTGATTATGTTGTTTGGATTTCAGTGATTGGTTGTGTCAAAGATTGATGATTGTTTATAGTGATGATTGAGCATAAGTGTTGATATTGGATCGAGCCTGAAAATTTGATGAAATGTGGTCCATGGATGTTGTTGATGGTTGGAGCCTTCAATGGAGAATTCAAAGCTTCCTACGAGTAGTAGCTAGTGATCAAATCAGGGGGTTGGAGCTCCCTTCTACTAGGAGCTGGAAAACGAGTGAAGGTTGTAGCCTTCAACAGGTGGGTGTCTGCATACTGGTATGAGTTTGCACCAGTACAAGAATGTAAGAAGTTTTTTATATTAATAAGTTTTGAAGACTGCGACAACAACAACCGTGATTTTCTCCAACATTGCGTTTCCACCTTAAATTTGCGTGTTCATGTGTGTTTTATGTGTGATACTTTATTTTTTTCTTACTGCACCTATTCACTTCTCATCAAATTCCTGATTAATCTCTTACATTCTGGTTCAAAGTTAATAGATAAAGAATTAGTTGGTTTACAAAGTCTACTTGGCATGCACTAGTTTCTGTTACAACAGTTGCGTATATACGCTAGTTGGGTTCAATAAAGTCGCGTATACATTTCAGAAAAGGAAAATTATTATTAGTTTTTAAAATACTAATTCACCCCCCTTCTTAGTATTTTTCCCAAAACTTGGTATTAGAGAAGGTCCTTCAAAAGAAGCTTAATCACTTAAAGGAAGATCTTGCAAGATGACCAATCAAGAAGGATCAACATCTATCAAACCACCACTTTTCAAGGGAAATAACCTTATATATAGGAAAAAAATAACCATAGCCTATCTTCAGTCTCTTGGAGTAGATGTTTGGGCAATTGTTGAACGAGGTTACCAATATCTAGCAGTAGTTCCCACAGATGAAACAGAAAAGAAGACGTATGAAACCAATGCCAAAGTCGTCAATTCTCTATTGGGAAGTCTGACATAATCAAAATTTGTCAACATTATGCTACTAAACACAGTGTAAGAAATATGGGACAAAACAATTCAAAGCTATAAAGGTAATACCAAGGTAAAAAAGTGTTAAACCCCAAACTCTCATAATTCAATATGAAACTCTCAAAATAGATAATGATGAAAGTGTTGCCAATTCTTTTCTTTGTATAGATGAGATTGTAAATCACATGAAAGATTTGGGTGAAGAAATAAAGGACACTACTTTAGTAGAGAAAATCATAAGATATCTAACTCCTAAATTCGAGTCAAAAGTGTCTGACATAGAAGAAAATCAAGATCTACAAACTCTTACTGTTGTTCAACTTCATGGGATCCTAACTGATTTTGAAATGAGGAAAGGAGGTCCCTCAAAAGTCATAGAAGCCACATTTAAAGCATATACAAAAGGAAAAGAAAGGGAGGAATGCAAGGAATCATTATATATCAGAAGAAGATGAGGTGAACTTTGTAAAGAAACTTCAACTAGGTACTGGAAGGTTCAGAGGTAAGCTTCCCTTCAAATGTTTTGCTTGTGGTACAGTTGTTCATTATGCTTCTAAATGTCCTCATAAAGACAACCATGACAAAGGGAAGGATTTTGCAAAAATTAATAGGAGATGATTTGACAGTAGACAAGTTATTATACTCATGAAGATAGTGATGGCTTGCCAAATAATGAAGAAGGTGAACCTGATCAAGATCTTGAATTACTCATGGATTTTGAGTCTAATGATAAATCTATGGATGCATTAGAAGAAAAGGATTTCTTTGAAGAAATTACTCAACTCAAAATTTTCTTGGAAGAAAATAAAGTAGTCATAGATACTTTGAAGTATCAACTCTTAGAAAAGGAAAAGCATAATGAAAGGCCAGAATGTGAAGTAGTAAGTCTAAGAAAGAAACTTGAGAAAATAAAAACCTTAAATATTAGATTTTCTAAAGGATATAAAACCTAGGATGAAACTATCAAGATATAATGTTCTCCTCTTATGAAGACAGGTCTTGGATACATTGGAGAAACATCTCAACTGGAAAAGTCTTTAGCTGCCACTGGAAGCTATCTAAATGAAGCAAAAACTAGTCATCAAAACTTTGGTAATACAACAAAAATAAGTCAGCAAAGTTTTAGTAATGCAACAAAACCCAGCTAGCAAAACTACAATCCTCAGCAAAAGATTAAAAGAATTCCACATGTAAATCATGTTCACTCCAATCCAAGGATGAACAAGAACAGAAGCTCCAGTCAAAAGGTAAACAACACTAGAAGATTCTATGGTCATAGAAATTTCTTCTTTAATGGACAATGTTTCTCATTTCATAATTTTGGTCATAAGGTTGCTCAATGTGTTTCATACAAAACTATCATGACTAGAGAAGCAAGAAAACAAAGGAATGAGACAGGAGTCAAGAAGAACTCCTATAATATCTTATCACCTATTATAGATGAAATCAAATGCTCAGTTTGCAATAACTTTGGTCATGAAGAATCTGAATGTAGGAGAAAATTATAACCAACATCTAAAAAGGAGAAACTATCAACAAATTCCAAGGTATGGAATAGGATGGAGGTACAGTCTAAAAGTTGTGGCATAACATTGTTTGCAGAAGGACAAGAAAATCAATGGTACATTGATAGAAGATGCTCAAAACACATGGCAAGTGATAATGATAAACTTATTTCATACAATGCTTTAGAGAAAGAAAAGAATGTCACTTTTGGAAATGACTCACCTGTTGTCATTAAGGGTAAAGGTTATGCTTTTCTAAAAGAAAAGGTTAAAGCTAGTAATGTTATGTATGTTGATGCATTAAAGCATAACTTGTTGAGTGTTAGCCAAATGTGTGATGAAGGAAATGAGGTGTTATTCCAATCACAAGAATATGTGGTTTGTGAACTTAATACATGTAAGACCATAATAAAAGGAACAAGAACCCCAAGCAATCTGTATATATTGAAAATTGGCCAAGAACAATGTTACCTAGGCAAGGCAAAAGAAAACTGGTTATCGCACTGAAGGTTGGGACATCTAAGTTTTTCTCAAATAAGAAAATCAAGCAAACTCAAATCTTTTCATGATCTACCCTACATCACCATACTAGAAAGTACCATATGGAAGTCATGCCAATTTAGTAAGAAAACTAGAGTTCAATTCAATTCCAAAGAAGGATCAACAAGTAAGCCTCTTGAACTTATACATACTGATTCGTGTTGACAAGTAAAGAAAAAGTCACCTCGTGGATAACAAGACTATATGTTATTCATTGATGACATTTCTAGAATGTGTTGGATTTGTCTTTTGAAACACAAAGATGAAGAATTTGATAAATTTAAAGTCTTCAAGGCATTAGTTGAAAATGAAGTACATCTAAAAATCAAATGTCTCAGATATGATCGAGGAGGAGAGTATATATCAGATGAATTCTTTAACTTCTGTGAACAACATGACATAAAAAGATATTTTTTTTTATCTAAAACTCCTCAACAAAATGGTGTGAAAAAAGAATGAATAGAACTATTCAATAAAAGGATCACGCTATGCTTGATGAGTTTAGAAATCCTTACACCTTCTGGAGTGAAGATGCACATACTATAGTAAATATTCTCAATACGGCTTGTGTTTGTGTAAATAGTGATAAAACTCCATATGAACTTTGGTATGGTAAGTCTCCCCTGTAAACCATTTTAGAGTCTTTGGAAGCAAATGTTTCATAAAAAATAATGATGAAAAACTTCATAAGTACAAAGCTAGAGAAGATGAAGGAATACTTCGTGGTTACTCATCTAGAAGTAAAGGATATAAATGTTACAATAAGACTTCGGAAAATTGTTGAATGCATTGATGTTGTGATTGATGAAACACACACAGGGCCCAAATAGGTAACACCAGCAAAAGAGTATGATGATGATGAATTCTTTCACACATCAAGTCATAATGATATAGAAGAAGAAACTAATGAATCAACAGAATAAGATACATCAGACAAAGAAAAGGCTCCATCTAGGTGTGTTCAAAAGAATCATCCAGAAACTTAAATTCTAGTAGAAAAGGAATATGGGGTACAAAAAAGAAGAACTCTTGTAGGATATTCTAGTTATCTAGCTTTATTATCCACCATTGAAACACAAAATGTGAATCAAGCTAGTAAATATGAATGTTGGGTTAATGCCATGAATGAATAACTTCACCAAATTGAAAAGAATGATACTTGGGAATTGGTTCCAAGGCCTTATGATAAAAATGTTATAGGAACAAAATGGATATTCAAAGATAAGTTGAATGAAAATGGAGAAGTCATTGGGTGTTGAAATATGGCAACAAGATTATTCCAATTTAATTTGGACTTGAATTAAATTGTGAATTAAAATCGAATCTAGTCTTAACAGCTACTTGGAAATAATTAATTAATTTATTTTAAATTAATTAGTTGGATAAATTCAAGTTAGAAGTCTTTCTGAAGTCATGCAAGAGTTATCCCTTAAATTAAGGAGATAAGATTGAGTTATATTTGGGTTGTAATTAATTAACTCGGTTTACTGAACTGCTTGAGGAACTAATAGTGAGTTAATAGTCAGCTGATGCATTAATGCACTCAACTAATGCTACTCGAGTTAACTAAAGCTTCCCTCATCAGAAACTCATGCATGTCTATTCTGAGAAAGACCCAGTTGATATTAATGTTTAAGGATATTGTACTATCAGTTGCATGTGTTTTCTCATGGAGAAAACTCATGCATGCAGTCAAGGATTCATCCTTGAGGATTGCGCAGTTTTGAAGGATTGGTTTTCCACTTGGTAAAGGAAAATCATCCACAAGGAACAACGCAAGGAAATAGGAGCTTGGAGGGCAAAGAGGAAGGCTAGATAGAAGAAAAGATTTCTTGTGGGCATCTATGAGGATTGTACTGAGATCTTGCTAGATGTGAGAGCTAAGGATTTGTATAATTCTTATGTATTTCCATCATGTATGATAATACAATAGTGTGTGGTTTTTAGTTGAGGCGTTCCCAAAGTATTTTCATGTGTATTGTGACATTGATTATTCTTCTTCTGGTTATATTGTTCAGCTCGATCTTTAAGCTTCTGCAAATTGATAGTAGAAGTAGGTTATAGTATTCTTCTTTGATTTATATTGCATTTTAAACTATCATGGATTTTGTACATGGTATCGGAGCTATGAACAATATACTGAGAAGAGAATTTGAAGTTTGAAGTTCAGGGTTGCAGGTGCAAATCGAATTCATATCATACTTCAAGTTTGGCAAATGGAATTCTATGGCTTGAGACTCGAGTATGCCTTGGAAGGTAGATCGAATTACATAGCATGGAAAGATAGAATGGAGGCTGCATTAGAAGAAAATGGCTTGAAGGAATTCATTGATCAAGAAATCACAAAGCCAGCTTCAACTGATGCACAAGAGTTGGATGAGTGGAATAAGTGTGTGGCGAAGGCAAGACAGATCATCCTTGAGGGAGTTCAAGACCATATTGTCTCGAGTCTCCATGGGAAGGATACTCCATTTTCAATCTAGAAGACATTGAAGGACCTCTACCAGAATAGTAGCGACCAGAGGAAATTGGCACTCAAGCATAAGCTTCGAAGAATCAATATGGAGAAGCACGATACTATTTCCACATATCTAACAAGCTCACCACCTACAGATATGAGCTTGGAAGTGTGGGAATAACTACTACTGATGATGATATGGTGAGCCTCGCTCTCCTTGGCCTTCCAAATAGTTGGAATAGCTACCAGGACTTTGTGAATGGAAGGGAGAAACTATCGGATTGGGAATGACTTTGGTCAGATCTTATATAGGAGGAGATTAGGAGGAGCACATGAGATGGTTCTTCATCCAAGAATGATGATGAAGAAAATTTGGCCTTAGAAAGTAAGGCAAGGAAAGGGAAGGCAAAGGCTTCCCATTTCAAATCCAATTCTTCTCATGGAGGGAAGAAGAGTAACATGTCTAACGTAAGATGCTTTAATTGTCACAAGATGGGACATTATGCGACTAATTTCCCATCGAAGAATTCCAAGAAGGGATCCTCGGAAGGATCGAAAGGTGAGGCATTAGCCTCTCAGTTCGAAATGGACTTTACCCTCATCACATGCATGGTGTCATCGATGATGGGTTGTTTCTAGTGTCTTGACAATGAGCCTCATTCCACATGACCGATGATAAAAATTTATTCAGTGCCTTAGAGGAGAAAGACCTCAAGATGCACATAGAGATGGGTGATGATGGAAGGTATAGTGTTTCAGGAGTGGGCACGGTTTCTTTTTAGAGGGAGCATGGAGCTCCTCTCACCTTGACAGATGTGATGTATGTGCCTAGACTGAAGAAGAACTTGGTATCGATCACGATGTTGGAGGACAAAGGCTACGATGTTGTCTTCAGTAAAGGAAAGGCATTCCTAAGACACATAGACATGGGTCAGACCAAGAGGATAGGAATTCGGGTGAAGAATCTTTATAAACTAGAGGTAGATGATTGTGCAGCATTGAGTACGAAAGTAGAATTGGTGCAAAGCCAAGACATTGGTGAGTTGTGGCACTGGCGGTTGGGCCATTTGCATCATGGGGCTTTGAAGATAATGCAGCAGATATCTACAGGACTTCCCAAAGGTAAACTTGAGCAAGTTAACACATGTAAAGGTTGTACCTTCGGAAAGTACACCAAGTCTTCCTTTCATGGTTAAGACAGTCGAGCAGAGGCTATCTCAGAGCGAGTTCATACTAATTTGTGTGGATCATTCTCAACAAATCCACAGCAAAGCAAAGGTATTATGTGATTTTCATTGATGATTATTCTCGTAAATATTGGATTTATTTCATGCAGAAGAAGGACCAAACTTTCACAAAGTTCTCTGAGTTCAAAGCTTTGGTCAAGAAAGAGTTAGGGAAGAAGATCAATGCCTTGAGAAGCGACAACAGTGGAGAATATGCCTCTCAAGAGTTTAAGGACTTCTATGTAGCGGAAGGAATTAAACAAGAGTTGACGTCACCTCATAACCCACAGAAAAATGGGGTGGCCAAGAGGAAGAACAGAACTATTGTAGGGGTAGCATAGGTAATGATGCATGACCAAGGCCTACCACTTCATTTGTGGGCTGAGGCATGCAACATAGCGGTTTGTTTGTAGAATAGAAGCCCGCATCACATACTTGGGATGGAGTCACCAAAGGAAGCTTTCTCCAGTAAGAGACCAGATGTGGGTCACTTCAGGATCTTTGGCTCATCGGTATATTGCCATGTGACAAAGGATGCATGGAAGAAGCTTGAGCTAACAACAGTGTTGGAGATATTTGTGGGGTACATTTATACACCTCACAGCTATCGAGTGTACTTTCCTACTATTCGAAGGACAGTGGTTCACAGAGATCTCAAGTTTGATGAGCAGAAGGCCATGCGTTTTTCCCTTAAGAGGGAGCTCCAACTATAGGCTATGGAGGAACTGTTGGTTCCTAAGGAGGAGGAGCCTCAGACTGATGTAGAGTAGCCACATGCAATGGTTCCAGGAGTGGAGACATCCACTCAAGCAGAGTCTTCCAATGATGGACGAAAGCACACAAGAGAAGCTGAGAGATTGTTGGAGGATGCGAGAGAGAATGTAGGAGAACCATCTTCTTAGCGCAGACAAAGGAGGTCACCTGAGAGGTACACTGGATACATGGCCCTTGCTAAGGAATGTGTTGAGACCGAGCCATCTTCCTTTGAGGAAGCAGTGCAACAGCAAACTTGGGTTGATGTTATGGTGGAGGAGTATGACTCCATAGTTTGTAAAAACGTTTGGGACGTGGTTCTAAGACCAGAGAACAAGTCAGTTGTGAGTTCTCATTGGCTTTACAAGGTAAAGCAATTTGTTGATGGTAGCGTGGAGAAGCATAAGGAAAGATGTTTTGCCCGTGGCTTTTCACAGGTCGAGGGATTGAATATGATGAGAATTTTTCTCTTATCGCAAGGTACTCATCTATCAGATCTATGTTGGCACTATTAGCATAGATGGGTTGGAAGATCCATCGAATGGATGTGAATACTACATTCCTCAATGGCCAGATTGAGGAAGAGGTGTACATAGAGCATCTGAAAGGTTTTGGGACCTTCAATCATGAGTTGCATGCGTGTCAAATCAAGAGAGTGTTTTATGGGCTGAAGTAAGCACCTCGTGCTTGGTACACTGGGATAGGAAACTACTTCACTGGGTTGGGCTTCACAAAGAGTGAAGTGGATGCGAACCTATACCACATAGTGGTGAAAGTTAAGTTGTTGATCATCATACTTTATGTTGATGATATGATATTGACTGGTGATGATCAGTTGATCGTGTCTTGCAAGAATGACTTTGCAAGAGAATTTGAGATGAAAGACATGGGTCTCATGCATTACTTCCTTGGCATGGAAGTGTGGTAGAAGGATGGGGAGTTGTTTGTGTCTCAGGGCAAGTATGCCAATGAGATACTCAGGAGATTCCACATGGAGAAGTGTAAGCCCATGCAGACTCCTCTAGCAGGTAACTAGAGGAAGGAGGCTTCTACTTCAAGAGAAGTAGTAGAGGCTACTGTGTACAGGTAGCTTGTTGGTTCACTGATGTACTTAATGAACACACAACCAAATTTGTGCTATGTGGTGAACCAGCTGAGTCAAGCGATGGTTCAGCCTACCCAAATGTTTTGAAAGGTGGCAAAGCATGTATTGATATACCTCAGAGGCACATTTCAGTATGGATTATGGTATAGACAAATAGAGGGAGTGAAGAAACAGGGCTTCACTGGTGCAGATTGGGTAGGGAGTCCATCATATCGGAAGAGCACATCATGAGGGATTTTCAACCTTGGGTCAACGACAGTTTCTTGGTACAATAGGAAACAAAGGTCAGTTGCACTTAGCTCGTCAGAGGAAAAATACATGGCTGCAAGTTAGGGAGCATGTGAGGCCATCTGGATGCGGAAAATCCTAGTTGGCTTGTTTGATCAAAGGATGGATCCAACCGTGATCTATTGTGATAATCAGAGTTGTATCAAACTCTCTAAGAATCTAGTATTTCATGATAGGTCCAAGCACATTGACATCCGGTATCATCATCTCAAATACTGTGTAGTAAGGAAGATCATGTTGTTGCAATATATTTTGACAGAGGAGCAAGATGCTGACATTTTGACAAAGGAATTGTCAAAGTGTGAATTCGAGTTCCATAGAGACAAGATCGAGGTGGCAGATAATTCCTTTCTTATTGAGAGGGAGAGTTGAAATATGGAAACAAGAATATTCCAATTTAATTTGTCCTTGAATTAAATTGTGAATTAAAATTGAATTTAGTCTTAACAACTACTTGGAAATAATTAATTAATTTATTTTAAATTAATTAGTTGGAGAAATTCAAGTTAGAAGTATTTCTGAAGTCATGCAAGAGTTATCCCTTTAAATTAAGGAGATAAGATTGAGTTATATTTGAGTTGTAATTTGTTAGCTCAGTTTACTAAGTTAAGTCTAGTTAAATTTAGTTCCAAACTATTTGAGGAACTAATAGTGAGTTAACAGTCAGTTGATGCATTAATGCACTCAACTAGTGCTACTCCAGTTAACTGAAGATTCCCTCATTAGAAACTCATGCATGTTTATTCTGAAAAGGATCCAGTTGAGATTAATGTTCAAGGATAGTGTACTATCAGTTGCATATGTTTTCTCATGGAGAAAACTCATGCATGCAGTCAAGGATTCATCCTCGAGGACTGTACAATTTTGAAGGATTAATTTTCCACTTGGTAAAGGAAAATCAACCATAGGGAACAATTCAAGGAAATAGGAGCTTGGAGGGTAGAGAAGAAGGCCAGAGAGAAGCCAAGATTTCCTGTGAACATCTGTGAGGATTGTACTAAGAGATGGCTAGCTGTGAGAGCTAAGGCTTTGTATAAATCCTATGTATTTCCACCATGTATGATAATACAATAGTGTGGGGTTTTTAGCTGAGGCTTTCCCCAAAGTATTTTCATGTGTATTGTGCCATTGATTATTCTTCTTATAGTTATATTTTTTAGCTCGAGCTTTAAGCTTCCCCAAATTGATAGTAGAAGTAGGTTATAGTATTCTACTTTGATTTATATTGCATTATCGGGTTAACCTATCACAAATTTTCTACATTAGGAATAAATCTAGACTTGTTTGTAAAGGTGATGCTCAACAAGAAGGTATAGACTTTGAAGAAACATTGCACTAGTGGCTAGACTTAAAGCCATAAGAATGTTACTTGCATTTTCAAGTTTTCATGATTTCAAATTTTATCAAATGGATGTAAAATCTACCTTCCTTAATAAAGATCTAGAAGAAGAAGTATATATTGAACAACCAAAAGGATTCATTTTAGGGAATGATGAAAACCTTGTATGCAAACTCAAAAATTCTTTATATGGGCTAAAACAAGCTCCACAGGCATGGTATTATCATCTTAAAAAATATCTTCAAAAACAAGGTTTCAAAAAAGGATCCGCAAATAACAACTTGTACAAAAAAATTGAGGGTGATAAACTTCTAATTATTGTGGTTTATGTTGATGATATCATTTTTGGCAGTAATGAAGAATCTATGAATCAAAACTTTTCTTATGTTATGCAAAAATAATTTTAAATGTCTTTACTTGGGGAACTAACCTATTTTCTTGGTTTGTAAGTAAAACAAGGAAAAGATGGCATCTTTCTCTCACAAACAAAATATCTCAAGAAAATTCTAAAGAAGTATGGGATGGAAGAAAGCAAACATGTATGTACTCCCATGATGATAGGTTGTAGCCTCAATTCTAATGATTCTCCTGCAGTAAACCAACCCGAGTATAGATCCATGATTGGCAATCTACTTTATCTAATAGGTGCTAGACAATACATCATTCATGTAGTTGGGATTGTTGGATGTTTCCAAGCCAATCCAAAAGAATCACATCTACAGGCAGTAAAGAGAATATTCAAATATCTCCAAGGAACCTAAGATTTTTGTTTATGGTATCCTAAAGATGCATATCTTACCCTTCATGTATACACAGATGTAGATTGAGATGGAAATGTTGATGATCAGAAAAGCATTAGTGGAGGTGCATTTTACACGAGGCCCTGATTGGTATCTTGGTTGAGTAAGAAACAAAGTTCCATTTTCTTATATACAACAAAAGTAGAATATGTAGTTGTTTCATCTTGTTGCACGCAACTTCTCTAGATGATGTAAACATTATTACTTGGTCTACAGGTGAGAATTTGGAAGGTTGCTAGCTATATGCGATTTTCATGAAGTATAGTCGTGTATATATGCATGTTTCCTTACATAAAGTCGTGTATGTTTTTCTAATCCAGGTGGATGTTGGTGGCCACCCACCTATACTAGCTGGACCCCCACAACTATCTCTTTCATTTTTTCAGTTTCCTTAATTGTAGCACAATTTACTATTTTTAGCAGCTTTTCGGGTCCTGAACTTCCGATGCCGTTTTGAGGCCCTAAACAATGTCTTTGGGGAAAACTTGGAGCTACATTGTTCCATTGGCTATTGTTTCACTTCCAAAAGTTGTATTCCTTGGATATATCTTTCTAATAAGCTATTGTGCACATCAAATGGAGATCATATGCCAAAATTATGACCCCGGGAAGTTGATGTACCAATTTAGCCAAACGGGGCCCACAGTTTGGCGTTTCATCTCCTAGGGTTAGGTTTTTGGCATTTTAGGGCTTTCCATTGTTTCTCAACAATAAATAGGCCTTCGAACCTCATTGTAACATAGTTCAGAGGCATGTAGCCGCCACATATCTTCCCAGAGATAAGTTACCATCGCCCTAGTTGGTTTATTTCCATTTCTATTTGTAAGCAAATTTCATTATTTTACATTAATGAAATGAAGTATTATTTTTGCTACATCTATATATTTATGGTTATCTCCATAATTTGTTGCATTCTTATTTAAATCTGGATCAGTGGTATCAGAGGGGTCTGCTCTTTTTTTGTTTTTTTTTGCATGTCCCCAAGGAGGTTGGGATATAAGGAGTTAGGGCTTGAACTGGTCGAACCCTTACAAGACTAGCCTCTTAAATCTTGATGGCCTCCCATGGCGGATGAAAAGAAAGATGAGGGGGCAGGAGATCCTATCAAAATCTTGCTCGAAGAGGCCCTTGAGCAACAAAGGAATGCAATGATGGAAAAATTTTCCCAAATCCTTCAGCGACTACCCAAGAGTGATGCATCAGCTTGCAACAGCTACTCTAGAAATGCCACGCCCTTTAAGGTAAAATTTAACTTTGAAATCCCCATATTCGAGGGTCAGATAGATGCATATGTCGTAGATAAATGGTTAAATCTACTAGAAGGGTATTTTTCTGTTCATGATTTTTCCAATTTGGAAAAGATAATTTTCGCTCTTCTGAAAGCAACCCCCCACATCAAGGATTGGTGGAAAACCTACTGCAAGCAGAAGGATGAAAGTACAGGTTCACTATTTTTAGCCGCACCCACTTGGAATTCATTCCAAGATGCCATCAAGGAGCAGTACTACCCTGTCAAAAGCTATGAGGAAAAATGCATAAAGTGGACCATGCTGCAGCAAGGAAGGGACCAAGATGTGCTGGAGTTCATAAACATTTTTCATACCCTTCGCACACAATTGGGTATCAAGGATTCTGAGCTGCATTTGGTACTCAAATACCGCGGCTACCTACACAGATACATCCAGGATGAGATGGAGTTCTTGAACATCTCCTCGCTCAGCATGGCATATCGATACACTGCCAAGATCAAGCAGAAGTTTAAACAAAAGAAGCGAGACTTTGGATCTGTGAATCCGAAGACCAAAGGAAAAAGCCAAGATGGGGTGACCCAAGACAACCCATCGAAGCTGCAAGAAAAGAAAAACACCACGAAGTCGAAGAATGACATATGAAAGTGGTGTGAGTTCCACAAGAGCCCCACTCATAACAAAAGTGAGTGTCGGACCAAGCAATCACTGGTGGCTGAGTTGAAGACTTCAAAATTAGATGTATGTTCTGACCCTGAGTTAGAACCCGATAAGGGGAATGACAAAGGGAAGCAAATCATCGATGTGGAGCCTAATGCCACTGTTTCCACTGCTAAGGTCCAGAGGATTAGGCTTGAATATCTAGAAGAGGGGGAGCGTATTTTCCATTCACAAATGTGGGTGAAGGGTTTGCTGCTGCAATTCATTGTTGACAGTGGCAACCAAAAGAACCTCATTTCAGTAGAGGTCATGAAGTGGTTGGGATTACTGACTACACCACATCCATAGTTGTATAGTATTGGGTAGTTTCACCAAGGTTGAGATCTTCATGTCCGCTAGTAGTGTCGCCTTCCCTATAGCATCAAGCCCTTCACAGATGAGGTATTGTGTGATATTGTACCTCTTGATGTTTGTGATGTAACATTACGCCAACCATACTTATGGAGGGGACATGCTGCGTATGAGTCAAGGCCTCATGTAGTTATTATTTCTTTGGGTAAGTCATTATATAGGATACCAGAGGTAGCCCCACCTACCGCCACCTCTTTGATCATTGCTAAGAAATGCAGCAAGTTGATCTCCCAGACCAGGAAATTTATTTTTTGTCTAGTTCACTCTCAAAGTAAGGGGAAGATCATAGCCACATCCATGACCCCTGCGAAGGGTTCCTCCATGCACCAGTAGCAGCAGATGGATACGGTCATGAAAGAACACAGGAACATCTTCTCCCCACCCACAAGGGTACCGTTGCACTGTTAGGACAAGCATTCATTTGATCCGACTCCCAAAGCACCTCTGCCCAATGGGCCAATATATCACCACTCCATTCTAAAAAATTCCAAGTACAAGCAGTGACATGATCAGCATCAGGTACCACATGATTTTCAAGTGGGCAACAAATTTTGGTTGCATTTGTAAAAAGAATGCCTTACAAGAGCACATCAAAAGCTCAGACCACTCTGACATGGTCCTTACACCAATACCAAGGTTGTTGGGAACAATGCTTTGGAGGACAACATTCCCCCATTCCTTCACCTGCAAAGAGTGTTCCATGTGGATAGCCCTTGACCATGCTTCCCACCATTACTAAACACATTAGATGTTGTAGAACAGCTCACCAAGGACCAAGTTCAGCAGAAGTTTCCTGATCTCATGGAGAAACTCAACGAAATGGAGGCCATTGCTTCCTAAGGGGGGAGGAATGATCTAATTGGATGTTGGTGGCCACCCACCTATCCCACTTGGACCCCCACAAGTGTCTCTTTTAGTTTTTCAATTTCCTTAATTGTATCATAATTTACTATTTTTAGCAGTTTATCAGGTCCTAAACTTCCGAATTCATTTTGAGGCTCTAAACGAAGTTTTTTGGGAAAACTAAGACCCATGTTTTTCTTCCCAAAGTTGTATTCCTCAGATAGATATTTCTAACGAGCTATTGTGCGCATGAAACGAAGATCGTATGCCAAAGTTACAACCCCGAGAAGTTGATGTACCAATTTACCCAAACGGGGCCCACAGTTTGGTGTTTCATCTCCTCAGGTTAGGTTTTTGGATGTTTAGGGGTTTCCATTATTTCTCAAAAATAAATAGGCCTTCGAGCCTCATTGTAACACAGTTCAGAGGCATGTAGCCACCACATCTCTTCTCAGAGATAAGTTACCATCACCCTAGTTGGTTTGATTCCATTTCTGTTTGTAAGCATATTTCAGTATTTTACATTAATGAAATGAAGTATTATTTCCGCTGCATCTCAGTATTTATGGTTATCTCTGTAATTTTTTGCATTCTTGTTTAAATCCGAATCATTTTCTCAGATAGAAAAATAGTGGGACGAACTCAAGATCAACCTCTGACATGCTTCTGATAGCTATGATTTGATTTCTCTTGGTCTAATGATGATGGGTACAGTTTGCTGATATGGTATTGAGTTATGTTTTTCTCATTAATATTTCTCTGGATGATGAAGATTCTTTGATGAATGAGTTGTTTAATATGATCAGGTAGCACAGGTTCAGGGGAGCAGTAGTCTTATAGAATATAATGCATTGTTGGCATTTTGGTTGTTGAATTATGTTGGCATTAAGGTCTTTTGGTTTTTAAATATCATGTATATCATTTAATGTAAAGGTCATGTAAAATACCTTTGATGTAATAATTGTCATATTTAGTCATGTATATACTTTTGATATCATGTCCAAAATGCAATCCCACTTGGTTGGGTGATTGATGTAAGCATGGGTCCTTGGTGATAGGAAGGTCATAGTCATAGAGTCATTTTTAATCTGTCAGAGAGTTTGACAAGTGCATAGTGGGAGTAGTTCAGTAGTTCAGTATATTCATTAGTTCAAATATGGAAATCTTCTTTCAACTTTGGTCAACCCTTTGCCCTTGATGTTAAAGGGGGAGAGTAGCTCAATGTTTGGAGAGTGTTTTTGGAGAATATCTTGATGCTTGATGCGATGTTATTTACACGTTGTGGTGACCAAACATAAAATGGTTGCCATCAAGTCCAAAGGGGTAGATTGTTGGCATTATGATACATGTGTTATCCTTAAAGGAAACTCACTTATAACAAAACTCACATGTCAGTTTAAAAGTGACAGAATGCATGACAATTCAGAGGAAGCAATTCAAAAGAATGAGAAAGTTGAAAGTTGAAGAACTCTATGTGGGTTCTGTTAAGCCAAGTCATGTATGCACGCAAGTTTAGTGAAGGAAAGTAGTGTATGGTTTTTGTACCATGGTATTCTAAATACCAAGGGTCCTTACCATGGTATTGGCCCATAGTAATGAGCACAACAACAAATATTGATCCTATCAAAGATTACCACTGACACTAATATTGTTTTGACCCGTCGTATTAGATGAAGGATAAATTATTTAAAGAAGTCAAGATCAAAGGGCTAAGTGTGCAAGAGAAATAAGTTTTTGGTGAATACTTCAATCTAAAGTATATTTGCATTGTAAGGACCATAATTATCATGTTGTTCTAAAATAATTATGAACCGATGGATACAATGATGGATCCGGATCATGAGACATGGAATGACTATTCATTGTATGATTTTTTCAAGGATTGACTGGACCTAAGTACTGACGCACATTTTTATATTTGATTATTATGATCTAGGTCTTCTGAAGTTTTGAAGAGTTGTGCAATTTTAGGTCAAAATCTACAAATCTATACGCGGGTTGGTTTCAAGAAAAGTGTGTATACATGCAGGTTCACTTCTACAAAGTCGTGTATATAAAGTAAGGATTTTTCTAGTCATAAATGACTGATCAATTTGATTAATGTTGATGGTTCTTTGTTGTTTGTCTATGATGCCCTCATGTTTGATCTGGGTTAAATGATAATGTCTAAAGAAGATCTGATAGAATGATGAAGTTCAACATGGTTGTGAATAGTGTCAAGATTACTTGTTGATTATGATTGAATATCGGTTTTAGTTTTGTGATTGGTTTATATTCTTGCAATAAATATGAGTATGACTCAGTATTCCTTTCAGAATTGCAGCAATCAAGTTTTCAATTTTGTACCTGAGTTTCTCTCCTGAAAAGCACGTAGGCACACGGGTTGCCTTAAGCAAAGTAGCATACACATTTTGGCAAGTGAATGATCAGGGTTGCAATTGATTATGTGTGTTGATGCAACATTCAGAGTTCTGTTCTGTGCATTGGTTATAGTGATCTGACTGTTCCAGTTGATTGGTTAAGTTTGTATTATGTTGTTTGGGTTTCAGTGATTAGTTTTGTTAGAGATTGATGATTGTTTACAGTGATGATTGAGCATAAATGTTAATATTGGATCCAGCATGAAATTTTGATGAAACATGGTCCATGGATGTTGCTGAGGGTTGGAGCCTTCAATGAGGAAGTCAAAGCTTCCTACCAGTAGTAGTTGGTGATTAAAGTAGGGGGTTGGAGCTCGCTTCCAATAGGAGTTGGAAAACGAGTGAAGGTTGTAACATAGAGCAAGTGGGTGCCCACATACTAGTATGAATCTGCACGAGTGCACGAATGTAAGCAGTTTTTTATATTAATAAGTTTTGAAGACTAAGACGACATCAACGGTGGTTTTCTTCCACATTGGGTTTCCACCTTAAATCCTCGTGTTCATGTGTGTTTTATGTGTGATACTTTATTTTGTTCTTACTGCACCTATTCAATGCTCATCAAATGCCTGATTAATCTCTTACATTCTGGTTCAAAGTTAACATATAAAGAATTAGTTGGTTTACAAAGTTTACTTGGCATACACTAGTTTCTGTTACAACAGTCGTGTATATATGCTAGTTGGATTATGTAAAGTCATGTATACATTTCAAAAAAGAAAGATTATTATTAGTTTTTAGAATATTGATTCACTCCCCCTCTCAATAGTTTTAGCAAAAAATTTATTATAATCTAATGAATAACCTCCTTCCAAAAAATTTTAATGAAAAATGTCAAAGCTTGAAAAGTGAGATCACAAAATAAACAATTTATAAATCAATTTTTTTGTTAATTAAAATTTCATTCATAAAACCATTCACTTTATTTTTTCACACTGAGTCCAATTCGATACATACTTAAGATATGTATGAACTTGATATGGTTCAAGCCAGTGGAGTCAAATTAACTCGTAATGATTTATGCTAGTGGAAACATACAATTATTGCTACAAAGTCACACAATAAAGTTCAGTATAACACGTATACAAACTCTATGAAATGGTTAAAAATATGGTTAATAACCATTATAGATATATTTTAAGCATGGAGAGAGGGACGAAATCTTTTGAGGTGACACTCTTTAAAAAAAATGTTTTCCTTAAGAGATTTAATCTCTCCCTCCAACAATTATTATTTAAAAAAATACCAAAAAAAAACCTCAACAGGAGCTAAGTGAAATTATTTGAATGATATTATACTATATATATTTATATATATATATTAAATATATATTTAATGTATTAAATATTTTTAATGTTTCGAAACTTCCTTTGGACACTTGGGTTGTGTAATCTACACAACTAAAACTTTCCAATTCCATGAATCTTCACTAGTTTTAGACAAATTGACCAAAGAAATATTTCAAAAATGCTACAATGTAAAATAGTGGGAATTGTTTTTTTTATTTGGTTTATGTAATATATACAATACTATTTCTTAACTATATATAATATATACTAGTGATATTGAACTCTTTTACTTAGGATGCTAATGGAATTTTTATTTATAAACCTTATTGTAATTATTAAACATTTTTTTAGGAATATATTTTAAATTACATGTAATATATTTTTTATATTGAAATATTATTAATAACTTATATTAAATTTTATATTATTATTATTATTTTAAATGCTACATGTTAATTTTATATTAAAAAATTAAATGAATTACACATCTAGCAATAATTGGAATGTTTTACTTTCAATTATTTTCTCTTTGCAGATTGAAATATTTTATTGTGATCACCATTCTTTTATATATATAGGCATTGATATTTCAAAAAAATTGTTTAAGTTTTCTATCAAAATATTTTTAAGAAATTAAAAATCATATATTCTTAACATATTATAATTATATATATAATATTATATATATATATATAATATACATATACATTATATTGTATTTTATTTAAATTTTTATTAAACTTATGTTACTTCTTGTGTATATAGAGATATTTTATTTATGGTTGACATTAGAGTGAACATTTTACTTTTCTATTGTAATATCACTAATCCAATGAGTATAATAACAATAACGACTAATTCAACATGTCACATATCAGATAAATATAATAACAATAAAAACTATTTTAACATATATATTTTTTATTATAATTAATTTGTATTTTTATTTTAAAAAAACACTTATCAACTCTATCACACAACACCCTCATATCATACTAATATATAGAATGCATCTCTGAACCTAATGAAAGTAAACTAATCTCTATAATCATAATCCCAATTTCATGTTCCCAATTATATCAAATTGATGATTTCATCGTTTAATATATCGGTTGTTAAGATGAATAGTTATCGTTCAACTGCTATACGCATACCCAAGAAGTTGTTCACACCTTATGTTCTAGATTTTCTTGCTAGTTCCTTCAATGTGTAGTTAACAAATCCTCTGAATATGTGACCATTGCATGATGGTGTTAACATAATGTAATAGTACTTTGTCAGATATGATTCACCATAATAAACAGTTATTCTAGTTCATTAACAATCATTGTATGATGGTTAATCCAGACTCCATTCATGGAGAATATATGCATCATTTTTTTAATAATCCCATGAACCAAGTTAAGGGATCATTTTTGCAAGTGACTAACTTGTCTACATTGCACGAAGAACAATACATATCTCATATCAATCATCGTAAAAGAAAGGTTTCATTACATAATTCCATTTATGAGTTATAGGGTTCATTGCCCCATCCAAAGGCAAGAATCAGTCTTCAATATTAACACACCAATAATAAATTCTTCTTAAATGAAGATCTTAAATTTTAAAATTGGAGTAATAATAGTACTTAATGTCTCTAAGTTAAGTGGAACTAAAATACGCTCTAATTATGGGTGCTTTGCAAGTACCCCCAGCAGCTCCTCCCATTGTTTGAATGACAATAAAGTGAAGAATAATGAGATCCATCGTGCACCAATTATGTCTTTGTTGAATCTCTGTTCAAACGCTTGTCTTATGCTCTTGCGCCCTCAATGAAATCTACTTTTGTGAGCCTATAATCTCTTAATGTTAAATAGTGGTGACAAAAATCCAGTTCTTCCACATCATTCATTCCTGCTCTGTACTTTGAATTCTTCAACAACATGTTAGCCTAACCATATATGTCACTAATTTTAACTCATTCATGGCATTCAATTATGTGTTATATAAGAATTTTTTTAAAACATTCTCATGATAATATTCATCATCATAAGTATGTCACATGTTGATTTTTTGAATGAAGTGATAAACACAACTTAACGCTGGTTCCCTCAGTCAACTGTGTTATCTAAACGCAATGGTTGTACTTCATACTAGGTTAAGAGAGTTATTAAAAAATTCTGGTGTCAAAACTTGTATGGGAAGGTATGTGGTGAGAGAATTGTGAATGAAGCAGCTTGAAGCATGTTCTAAGGTCATGGACTCTTTATTTTTAAAAGCTAGGTTAGACATCATTGGAAATGTTAGCCATTGATTTTGATGGTCAAATTATTTGTTAATAGTCATTTTGTTTAGTAAAAGTTTCCAACTACAAAGTGAATTATACTAATACTTAAATGAAATATTTTTGCAGGCATAATGGGAGTATTACTTGTGTCTTCTAAAGAAATTGAGTGTATTGTTAACCATGGTAGTTGGAGAAGTTAAGGTTATTACCCCATATTTAAATTACGTGGAAGATTATTTATTTTCTTAATAGGAAAAATGGAGATGTAATAGTTATTATCAAAGATTTACATTATCATATATTCATGTCTATTATCTCTCTAGTTAGAGTTTGTTATTTAAAAGCTAATGGAGGGGTTTTCCTCAGTGAGGGTGCTCTTAATATAAAAGGAAAGGGTAGACTACCTTATCTGTCTCCATATCTGTGCATTATAACATGCTTATCATGATTATCACCTCATGTACAGTGATGTGTGGTTTTACGGTAACTTTACTTGGATGAAGCCTAGGAGACCGTAGTTCAAATCTCATTGAGTACACTGGCCTGCTGTGGTGGATGCTCAAGAAGCAGATTCCCCACTCCCGCCTTAACGGCACGAGAGTCTTGCTTTGCTAAAACCATAGGATCCTAGTATATCCACTTGCAGGTAGTTTGATGTACTCTTAGTGTTATAGTAGCAGCTACGAGGATTGATTCTGGGTCTCCCATAGATTAGGACTCGCAGTTACCTATTCACCATGTGGTTAAAAAAAAAACATACTTATCACCTCATACAAGTAATTTTTTTAATTTATTTACTGCTGAAATATTTACTATTAAATATTAGGTGTTACTAAGAAATTCATTGTTCACATGGTTCTCTACTGAACATAATCTTTAGGCTAATATTTAAACTTCCATGTAACATGTATATATAGATTTGGTGAACCATGTATTTTTAATAAGATAAATTAAATTCTCGATATGATGTTCTAACCCCTCGGGACTTAGTATAAAACTTTATATTGTGAATATGGCAATTCAGCAATATGTTTGTTCATGTTGGCTCTATATGGTTTGCACCGGTTCTTTCTTCCTTTATGTCATGTGTTTTAATATGTATAAGCCCCCTTACGGAACTAAGGGATTCAGGTGGCAACATTAAAACAACCTTGGATTTATTTATGCTTTGCTTAGGTTGATGTTTCGATGGTTCTAGACTTCCACAACTATATATTTTTGTGCCGTGAGATGGAACCTAATCAACATTGATGGGGATTAGGGTTTTGTTCGAAAGGTGTATAGTCAGAGACTACCATTGTGGTAACCACCCCACTCTTCTGCGCCTTCCCATCCTCAATTTCACCTCCGTACCTCTTGGATGTGCTCTGCAAACCTCAGCAACTAAATCTTATTGAGATCCCTCTATTACTCTTACTCTACCGCTAATTGCAGCAAGTATGCAGTTAAGTCCCTTTTCACTTCACATAATAATCAAGGTAATTTCTTCTAGATGGTTTTTGTCTCTCAGTTTAAAATTCTCACACTTTTTTGTGATTTTCCTCACATGTTTTCCCTAGGGGAGTTGACATGTTATGGCTACCGCGATGTACCTTTGTAGAGACTATGTAGTTATTCCCTAGAACCAAACATCTTCACAGTTTGTATGGAGTAATCTCCTACAGCAAAGGTCATCTTATATGCTGAGTTCTATACAACTAAAATGCTCTAAGGTTTTTATTTCTCAATTTATATTACTTGGGGAAAATCCCTAATGATTTGTCTATGTTCTTGTAGCAACCCACTTCAATATGATTCAACTTATAGATACATGTATACATATGCACTCTCTTCTCCTCATTTCTCAGACCTTTTGTTTTTTGACTTTACATAATGCACATAAATTAATATTTCCCTTTTATTTTGTTGAGTGGTTTACAGATTAGCGTTTCTACCCATCTGAACATACCAGCTTATTTTGGATTATGGCATGTTCATCTCAACTCAATAGAGCTTGAATCTTCTATAGAGTCCAGGTTCCTTGCTAAATTTAATTTTCCTTTTGCCTCCAAGGATTCACTAAGAGGTCATATGGATGTAACACCTTACCAATGAAACCCCGCTATTTTATATTTCCTTACTAGTTTTGTTTTTGTTGCATGTAGTAGAAGTTGGTATGACCTTGGGGTCTTATAGGGCTCTTTGCATATGACACCATGGTCGTAAATAGGATTTGAACATGAACATGTATAAATTTTATTAATAGACCTTAAGGTCATATCTTACTGCTTGTAGACTTATTTATTGTGCTTGACGCACATGAAATCAGAGTCCATAGAATACTTTGAATGGGCTCATCCTTAAGGAAGGATGACAGTTATTATTATAGGAAAATTTTACCAACTGCAGATACTATTCCCACTTGGTTGGTTGTTGCATGATGTACATCCTGAGCATATCCTCCAACGCTTGGTTCGCTCGTTCAGTTTTCCCATCCATCTATGGATAGTAGGCATTATTGAACTATACTTGATTGCCTAGTCCAGTAAATAGATTCTTCCAAAAAGAACAAGTATATTTCACATCTCTATTAGAGATTACTACCTTAGGTATACCATGTAAACAAAAAATTTCCCTCATAAAGATGTCAACAATTTCAATAGCTTTGTAGGTTGAATGTAAAGGGAAAAAATGTGTTGATTTACTTAATTTATCGACCACGACCATTTTGGAGTCATTTTTCCATTTTAACTTGGGTAGACCTTTGATAAAATCTAGAGTGGTAATATCCCATTCCCATTCAGGATGGGTAACGGGTGAAGTAAACCTATTGGATGTTGATGTTAAACCTTCATCTCTTGGAAATCTAGACATTTTGCTAGATATTATTCCACTTCTATCTTCATACGAAGCCAACAAAAAACGTTCCTTAAAGTCGTAATTAAGTTCTAGTAACCACCGTGGGAAACATAAGGGCTTTAGTGATATTCATCTAAAATGAGTTGCTTAATAACTTATTGGTTGAACATAAATCTAGTTCCTATAGATCAACAAATCATCCATTCTAATGCCATTTCCTCATTGTTTTTCAGTATTTTCTTATTGCTTCTTTTTCTTCCATAAAATATGATATTTTGGGTCTCTTTGGGATGCATCTTTAATCCGATCTAAAAAATCAAATTTTACTTGACTAAATGAAATTTCATAAATACAGCTTAGCCTTCTACTTAGGACATCTACCACCTGATTTTATTTACCTTTCAAGTGCTTTATGTCAAAGTAAAATTTGCTCAAGAAAGAAGTTCATCATGATTTTCGAGAATTAAGGGTGGGTTGTTTAAAGAAAATAGTTAAGCTACTATGATCAATCATCAAAATAATTCTTTTCCTATCAAGTAGTGTTTCCATACCTTTACATCATGGACTACCGCTGTTAATTCTAAGTCATAAGAAGAGTATTGTTTCTCATGATCCTTCAATTTTCATGACTCATAGGCTACCACTCAGCCCTCTTGTATCAACACACCTTCTACCCCTCCATGACATGCATTTGTACAAACAACAAATTCCTTTTCTGGATCTGCAATCCTTAGAACATGGGATGTAATCAATAAATGCTTTAGCTGATTGAAACTATTATGACATTCTAGTGTCCAGTTAAAAGTTCTCCCCTTCTTTTGAAAGGAGGTTATGGGGCATGCTACTCTTGAAAACCCATTTGTAAAGTGGCGATAATAACATCCTAACCCCATAAAGGATTTGATATCTACAACATTTTTTTGAATGAGTCATTCCATAATTGTCTTAATCTTTTTTGGGTCTACGCCTATTCCTTCTTGAGTGATTACATGCCCAAAATATTGCATTTGGTATTTATAAAATTCACATTTACTATACTTGGCATATAATTGGTGTTCCCCCATGGTCTGTAAGACTATTTGAAAATGTATTTTATGCTCTTCCATATCCATTGAGTAAATCAAAATGTTCTCAATAAATATTAACATGAACTTGTCTAGGTATGGGTGAAATATGTTGTTCATAAGGCACATATATGTGGTTGGGGCATTAGTAAGCCCAAAAGGTAGTATTACGAACTCATAATTCCCATAATGAGTCCTAAATGCAATTTTTCATATGTCTTCCTCTCTAATTCATATTTGATGGTATCCTCAACGCAAATCAATATTGGAAAACATAGTAGCCCCCTTAACCTAATCGAATAAATCTTCGATTCTAGGTAGTGGGTACTTGTTTTTAATAGTTAATTTATTCAGATTGCGATATTAAATGCAAAGCCTTAAGGTTCCATATTTCTTGTTGATAAAGAGTATAGGGGCTCCCCATGGCTATACACTTAGAAGAATGCATTTTTATCATGTAGTTCCTATAGTTGCATCTTTAATTTAGTTATTTTTTATATACTCATGTGATAGGGTGCCTTAGATACTAGGGTGTCTCCTACAATCTATTCAATTCTAAAATCAATACCTCATTTAGGGGCAACCAAGGGATCTCTTCGAGAAATACATCTGCAATTTTTTGAATAATTGACATATTTGCCAAGGTTGTTGTGTTTTCCTTAGAGTTAGTATACCCCTCTTGGACTACAAAAATATGACAACCCTTCCTAATACATTTCCCCAATTGTGAGGCTATGATTTATCTTAATTTCAAAGGTCTTGTTATCAATTGGATTTCTTGCCCAGAAACTCCTTCATTAATAAAATTGATAGTTCTATCTTTACAGTTTAAAAGGGAACAATGTTTTTCCACTCAATCCATACCAATTAAAATGTCATAAGAACTTAAGGGAAATATATTTAAATTTACTTTTATTGGTCGACCTGCCATTTCAATAGGAGAATTCTCAAATTTTTCTACCACTCTCCTTTTTGCTCCACTTGGTAACTAGACCAACCATGAGTTCTTAAACTTACTAACTTGTAGTTGAAATGATTCGACTATTATGGGACTAATATAGATTAGGATTTATCTAGGATTTATTAAAATGGACACATCATCATTGCAAATCTTACCTTAAAATTCAATCATTGTAGATTGATGCTCTACCTGTCAGTCCTCTAGTGCAACATTGATCTAGGGTAAATGTTTTGCTACTTCCTCCACTATAGATGCCTCTCAAATAGACACATCTATTTTATCCTTCCACACCAAGGCTAGTTTTTGATGTAGTGTGGTTCTCCACAACTCCAACACTATAATGGTGGAATAAAATCCTCTCTCTACCTGTGCCATTTTGTTCTATTTCCATTATCAGGAGTTAGGGTTGAATTCCTTTGATTCTATCTACCAGTTAGACTTTTAATTATTCTTTCTTGGTCCCTCATCAGTTTCCCATTATTAGGTCTTAAGCTAGCCATTTATGCCCTCAACTATTGCATTATTTCCAGTAATATTGTGTTTGTGTACAGGGGTTCCTCACTTAATTGGAGCCACATTCCTAGATTGGGTCCTAGAAAGCGTATTAAGTTGGGTATTATAGGCAATCTTGGTGTGGTCATCTTACTATCTCCTCCTTTTCTTCTTTGTCGAACATAAAATACAATTTTTTTTATTTTCTAAGTTTACTCTTAAATAAGCTACAACATTGCAAATTTGGCTCTAATACCACTAATAACATACCTATCATCTTACACAAGTAATTTTTTATTTTATTTTTACTAGTGAAATACTTATTATTAATTACTAGGTGTTACCAAGAAACTCATTGTTCACATGGTCCTCTTCTTAACATAATGTTTATAAACTAATATTTAGACTTCCATGTGACATGTATATATACATTTAATGAACTCCACACCCATGTATTTTTAAAAAGGTAAATTAAATTCCTGACATGATGTTTTAACCACTAGGGACTTAGTATAAAACTTTATATTGTGAATATGGAAATTCGTCAATATGTTCTTAGTTCTTGTCGGCTTTAGATGGTTTTCACTGGTTCTTACTTTTTTTATCTCATGTATTTTTAATATGTATAGCCCCCCCTACAAAACTAATGGATTCATGTGGCAACATTAAAACAACCTTGGATTTCTTTATTCTTAGCTTGGGTTGATGTTTCGATGGTTCTAGACTTTGGAGACTATAGATTTTTTTTTTGTGAGATGGCACATGATTAGGGTTTTTATCCAATGATGTATAGTCAAAGAGTATGCTCTCCCATGGCTTGTCACCCTTAGTTTCACCTCCCAATATTTTAGTTGTGCTCTGCAAACCTATGCGACTAACTGAAATTCATATCTCTCTATTACTCTTACTCTATTGATGATTGTAGTAATTGCATAGGTAAGACCCCTTATCACCTCACATAATAATCAAGGTAATTTCCTCTAGATGGTGTTTGTCTCTCAATCTAAAATTCTCACACTTTTCTATGATTTTCCTCACAAGTTTCCCTTCGGAAGTTAGCATGTTATGGTTCCTTGGTGTACCTTTTTGGAGTCTATGTAGTTCTATCTCAGGGCCAAACCTCTTCAAGGTTTAGATGGCACAATCTCTCACCATATAGGAAATCCTACTTTCCAAGTTCTACATAGCTAAAATACTCTAAGGTTTTTATTTCTTGATTTGGATTACATGGGGAAAATACCTAATGATTAGTCTGTGTCTAGGTTTCTGCCCACTTCAATAGGGTTCTACTTATTTCTATAGGTATACATATTCACTATCTTCTCCTCTTTTCTCAGTGCTTTTTTTTTCAACTTTCCACAATGCACATGAATTAATACTTTCCCTTTATTTTTGTTGATCGGATTACAAGTTAGGGTTTATATCCATCGAAATAATACTCACTTGTTTTGGATTATGGCATGATCATCTCAACAAAATAGAGCTTGAACCTTCTATAGATTCTAAGTTCCTTGATAACTTTAATTTTCCTTTTGCATCCAAGGATTCACCAACTGGTCATACTGACTCTAAAACCCTATTGATGAAACCCCTTTATTTTACAAGTTGTTACCAGTTTTTGTTTCTACATGTACTATAGGTCATTATGGCCTTGGCATATTACAGGGCTCTTCTTGTATGATACCATGGTCATAAATAAGGTTTTAACATGAACACGCATAAAATTTATTAGCATGCCTTAAAGTCGAACCTTGCATCTTGTAGACTTATTTACTGTGCATACCACACATGAAATCGGTGTTTTAATTTGATAATATATATGAATAAAATTCTTTATTATCCCTTATCGGGCTTCTTGGTATTATATACTTGTTTAAAATATAAACCCTATGTGTCTGTGAATTATTTTGTTGACTATTACTTAATGACTACTCCATTGTATTGTCACGGGTGGTCATTTAGGCTTTGTCTAGGTATTAGATAACATGCATGTTCTCTTAATCTTTCCTTGCAATTTATAGTTGCATATTACCATCTTGTTAGCAAAATCTTCTTCTATAAGGTGTTGGATAGATGATATGATTAGTAACTCCTATCATATTTCTTTGTCAAATTTACGTGGCATTGCATGCACATGTATAAAACAATATTCAAGGTTTAAGTTAATCATTCAAGTCTTATCCTTGGTCTATAAGACTTGAGTGGGACTTAATTTCAGGACCTACCTGCCTTCTATAGACCCTCATTTCGAGCTCACGATTGACACAGGTATACTAGAATTTGCCCAACTACTAGCCTAGTTTACATTTAATAATAATTATTTTATAATCTCAACTTACATGTATTCATAGCAATACATCTTAACCAAAAAAGAGTTACAACACATCATTAAAGAATCAACTTCATGCCTCAAAAAAAACTATATATATAATAAAGTAGACACATAACACTTATCTATTTTACCAGTTTAGGATGCCACGAAAATCACAAGGGTCAAAATAATCCTCCACCAAAATAATGAGAACCGGTACCCTCTACCAAAACTCGCCCCAAACTAGTTTCACATCTAGAAAAATTTTCCTTGACAAAGATCATATTAGGTTTACCTAAGACTTCTCTAACCACACCAGGTCTAGCTAGGGTTTCACTGACCACTCAGAGTTTAGCTTAAAATTCCACTAGCCAACCAACTCAATAATTCATTTTTTGGAAGCATCCTACCTCCCTCAACAACGTCCTCTTCTGAGGGCATCAAGCTAGAAAACTTTCATTTTCCTCTCTCGAGCCCCCCTCCAACTAGGGTCTAAGTTGAAAAGGTTTCCATATGATTTTTCCCTTCTTACCCACTTGGCTCCCTTTTCCCTAACTAATATAATTTATCTCTAGGGAGAGGAATAACTATATTTCAACTGTATGGTATGTGAAACTCTCTTTCAACATATTTTTCCTACTGTGATTTTCATGGTTGAATATATGCAATATTTTACTAATGAAAAATTAGAAAAACATGTATGTTCATCACTGTTAATTTTAAGTATGTTCTATGCTAGAGCAATTTATTTAAATTTCTTTTCCATATTAGCAATCATTTCAGCAAAAAGTAAACTGCAGATAGAACATAAATATAAATTACAGAAGACAAGCCAAGACAAGAGGACACAAGATGTGGTGCTAGCCAGGGACAAACCCCAATGTGGCGAAACCCTTGATCAATTATTCTTTTATGTTCTTCAAAGTTAAGTAGAGAAAGAGAGAGAGAGAGAGAGAGAGATAGTACATTTACAATAGAGGTCAACACTTTGACTTTTGATATCGGCAGAGATCAGTTGAAGACATATTTCTTCAACTGATTCTCTAAGGTGACTCCTTCACCCATCATAGTGTTGCATCTTGTCCATTTGTTGCACCTTTCCATGTAGTACCATCATGCTGCATCATTCATCATCATGTTGCTCATGATCTCATACATCACTGAGCTACCCATACATCATGTTGCCCATGATCTCATACATCATGTTGCCCATGTATCATGTTGCCCACGATCTCATCTATCATGCTGCCCATGATCTCATATCATCATGTTGCTCATAATGCTACCCATACATCATTCTTTAGTTTATATACATATCATCCTTAGCTACTTGCTATGGCTTGCAGCCTAGCAAAGCAGCTAGGCTATAATTCCACGCAATCCCATTATTGAGTTAGGGTTGCGTACTTCACCCAATGTATTGGTATTCCTCTTGGCAGCTACAGGTTTCCTTTGCGGCCAGAAATCTTCGATTGTGGCTAGACACTATTATGACAATAGCTAGATCCTAGGACCTTTCCATGGTTGTGTACATCTATGAATGCATATAATATGTCTCTTCCACTATGGCTTCATCCCTTCAAGTATGTCGAGAGCCCAGAACATATGATAATGTTGCATTTGACTGCAGCTTAATATGTTGACCCAATACATAGATTATGCTATGTTCATATATAGTCTAACTGCGTGTAAATCTCTGCCCTGTGTTAGGGCATCACGTTGACTGTATAAATGTCATGTATAACCAGCATATGAACATAACCATGAACACCATATAAATGTGTCTCCATTATCTACGTGTAAGTATCTCTAGGACATGTGCATCAATGACCAGCGTATAAGGTTTCCTGGACAGTGTATTGAGGCCTCACTTTGACAGAAAATTAGGGCATCCATTGACTGCGTCTAGATCCGCTTGGAACAACGTATTAGGGCTTCCATTTCTGCGTTCAGGGTTGTTCCTTTTGACTGAACGTTAGGGTTATGACTGCGGCTAGGTCTCCATGAAAAACGTATTATATTTCTTCATGAACAGCGTATTTATTGACTGTGGTTTCATATACTTTGACAGTGGCTACTTCTATCCCTGCGGCTTCATATACCTGCTCCTTAATTCGTATATGAATACATCTCCATTTCCTGTGGATTCATGATTGCGTTCTCCATTAGGGCATCATCATACTAGGCCAGAGTAATCCATAGTGTATCTCCTTCTCCAAAAACCCAAGATGTGGAGAGGAGATCACTTGAAGAGAGTAGCCAAATGACTTCAATTCCTCTTCTATTTATACTGAAATGTAGATGATGAATAGACACATCTATTGGGCTTCGTAGCCTACTCAAGTTGTTGGCTGCCTTGATAATTTGACTTATAACATAAATAAATTCGTAACTTCATAAATACTTATTGGAATCAGATGATCTTTAGATCAATCCTACACCTCTCAACGAGAGGGATCCAATAAAAATATCAGCTATGACAAATAAGCTGACCCACATGGATTTTGGCCCTAGTTGCCAATTTTAACACTCCCTCTCAACTAGGGAAAACTCCATCTGTTGATCCATACGTCTGATTGTACTATATTTTCCATCAGTGCCCTGCACTTCTCTACCCAACTCTGTTGACTCCCCTCTACTCTACTCAGCTCTACTTAGCTCAACAAGCTATGTTCTACTCTGCTCAACTCTTCTAGATCTGTTGGCTCTGCTCTACTCTACTCAGCTTTGCTAGCTCTGCTTTGTTCTGCTCAGCTCTGCTGGCTCTGCTGGTTCTGCTCTGCTCTGCTTAGCTTTGCTGGCTCTGTTGGCTCTACTCTGCTCTAATCAACTTAACTCTGCTGAACAATGAAGAAGAAGAATTGATTGAGAATGTCTCATACCATTCTCCACTGACCCGAAGTCAGTCTCAGAATGCGTACCACTAGTCCCAGACCAGTCTCAACCGACCCAAAGTCAGTGTCATAGTGGGTACCACTCCTACCACTAGTCCCAAACCAGTCCTCCACTGACTTGAAGTCAGTCTCAGAGTATGTACCACTGGTCCCAGACCAGTCTCAACCGACCCGAAGTCAGTGTTGTAGTAGGTACAACTCCTACCACTGGTCGCAAACCAGTATCATTGATCCCAAGTCAATGAACGTCATCCTATCATAGGGAGTATGGCAGATACAGTGATGCATCCATCAGTACTACTATGGTCCCTATCCTCATTTCCCTACTCATTGATCAGATGAGAGGTACTTCCCATGAGTCCCAGACTGCATGGGTAGGATGCCTCGACAGGGGAACTTAATCAATCATATCCTCACAAGAGAACTAATCATCCTGCTACGCAATCGCCATGGAGAACACATCATCCAAGCCTCATAGGAGAACTAATCATCCTGCTACACAATCATCATGGAGAACACATCATCCAGACCTCACAGGAGAACTAATCATCCTGCTACACAGGAGACTGAATCATCCTATCCCACAAGAGAGCAAATCATCTTGTCCCGCAAGAGGGCGAATAATCTTGTTCACAGGAGAGCGAATCATCCTATCCAGAGGAGAGTGAATCATCCTGTCCCACAAGAGAGTGAATCATCTTGTCCCAGTTCACACCACGAGGGGAGGGTGAGTCACCCTATGGTCGTATGTTGCTCCAGTAAGAACCACAAGCCCCCAGAGCTCCTAGAGCTCAATGTATGCAACATGTAGGACCCTTTTACAAGGGTCTCTCAACAACTCCAAGTCATTCAGGAAAATCACAAATTTGATCATTCCTCGAGGCTCTGACAAAGTGTAGCGACCTGTACATCATCTCAGTGCGATGGAGCCTCCTTTCTCATTGACTTATCATATCCCAGATAAGGAAATATCTGATGTCTATCTACTAGAGCAATCATTAAATATGGGATTCTTCAATAATTGAATCCCACCTCTGGTTGTCACAGAGAATCACAGTGGTATTCATCATGTGTACTCACTGAAGAGTTTCCATAACCAGACAAATTCATACGAGCTCATACTCATAGTTATGTATCCGGTCTTGGCAATACTTATAACAACCAACTTCTGCTTCCTACTCATCCATGATATCGAATCAGAATCCAAAGAGAACCAGCACTGAAAAGTGCTCTAGTGATCCTCCACACTGCCTGCCCCGTTAGCATTTGAATAATAATGTAGTTTTCATGTTTCCAGTAGTGTATCTCAATCCATGAGAGATTGTGCCCCAAAGATATCTCAGAATATTCTTGGCATCAATCCAGTGAGGCTCAACCAAATATGAGCTCACCATGCTAACTACAAAACATATGTCCAGAATCCAACTCCCTCTTACTTCTGCAAATGAGAGGATCTGCACCTGTCAAAAATAGTTCGTCCATATAAGGTGCTGGTATGAGAGGTCTATCATCCACAACCTTCGGGTAATGTTTTGGATTGGTTTCACTCCTAGTGAATCTCAGCTTCATCGAACAGCTATCAGTCCTCTCATACTTCACCCAGGGTGTTTTTCTTCAAGCCATAGAGGGATTTCTTCAACCTGTATACATGAGATTCCTTGTTCATGAATCTCAAACTCCACATGTTGTCCCAAACCTGTGGACCTACTACATGAGGGGAATGATCCCCTTGTAAGATTTTTCCTTTGGTACATCTCAGACATGTACCTTCATGCTCTTTTTGAATTCAGACATCATGGTCACCATCTGACTCACAGACCTCCAGTGCTAAGTCAATGGACATGGTCCCTAGTGGACTTGATACAACCCTGAACTCTAAAACATCTTTGAAAAAATTCTATTTTCAAACACGTACCTTTCCATTGATGAGTTCCACCCTGAAACCTTTGACTTCCATTTCCGAGATGGACCCCATGTTCTTCTTGCGATCAGGTACTTAAAAACAATTCTGGGGTTCCTTGCTTTCTTTAAAGAGTCGACCATTTCCTTGATGACCCGCATTCCTTATCATTCCTCTGATCATTGAAGATGTCCTTGGAATGATTATTATCTTCATCAAGAGATGTGTCCCTATCATACGGACACTCCTTCGCATGATGGTCAAACTTATTGCAACCAAGGCATCTGCCTTTCCTTCAACCCTTAGATCTGAACTTCCCAATGAAGTGATCTTTAGATGGGCCATCAGAAACTTTCGCTACGTCATTCTAATAATATGCTCTTCTTCGACTTCACCCTTTGTGAACTTAGAAGAGAGATGTGGAACCCATTGATCCTCGTCCTTATTGCCTTTGGTGATTTCTCTTTCACTTTTGCTTGGGCATTATCTTAACCTCGCTTTGATACCATGTTAATTTTAGGTATGTTCTATGCTAGAGCAATTTATTTAAATTTCTTTTCTAGATTAGCAATCACATCAGCATAAAGTAAACTCCAGATAGAACATAAATATAAATTGCAAAAGACAAGCCAAGATAAGAGGACACAAGATGTGGCGCTAGCCAGGGACAAACCCCAATGTGGGGAAACCCTTGATCAATTATTCTTTTATGTTCTTCAAACAGAGAAAGAGAGAGAGAGAGAGAGAGAGAGTACATTTACAATAGAAGTCAACACTTTGACTTTTGATATCGGCAGAGATCAGTTGAAGACATATTGCTTCAATTGATTCTCTAAGGTGACTCCTTCACCCATCATAGTGTTGCATCTCATCCATTTTCTACACCTTACCGTGTAGTACCATCATGTTGCATCATGCATGATCATGCTGCTCATGATCTCATACATTGTTGAGTTGCCCATACATCATGTTGCCTATGCATCATGTTGCCCATGATCTCATCTGTCATGCGACCCATTCATCATGTTGCCCATGATCTCATATCATCATGCTGCTCATAATGTTTCCCATTCATCATTCTTTAGTTCATATACATATCAGCCTTAGCTGCTTTCTATGGCTTGCAGCCTAGCAAAGAAGCTAGGCTATAGTTCCATGCAATCCCATTATTGAGTTAGGGCTACATACTTCACACATTGTATTGGTATTCCTCTTGGAAACTACATGTTTCCTTTGAGGCGAGAACTCTTCGACTATGACTAGACACTATTATGACAGCAGCTAGATCTTGGGACCTTTCCATGATTGCGTACATCCATGAATGCGTATAATACGTCTCTTCTACTGTGGGTTCATCCCTTCAAGTATGTTGAGAGCCCAGAATGTATGATAATGCTACGTTTAACTGCAGCTTCATATGTTGACCCAGTAAATAGATTATGTTGCATTCATATATAGTCTAACTATGTGTAGATCTCTGCCCTGTGTTAGGGCATCACATTGACTATATAAATGTCATGTATAACCAGCATATGAACGTAACCATGAACACCATATAAATGTGTCTCCATTATCTGCATGTAAGTATCTCGAGGACCTATGCACCAATGACCAGCATATAAGGTTTCCTAGACAACGTATTAAGGCCTCACTTTGATAGCAAATTAGGGCATCCATTGACTACTTATAGAGCTTCTTGGAATAGCATATTAGGGCCTCCATTTCTGCGTTCAGGACTGTTCATTTTGACTGCGGCTAGGTCTCCATGAACAATGTATTATATTTCTTCATGAACAGTGTATTGATTGACTATGGTTCCATATACTTTGACAACAAATACTTCTATCCCTGCGGCTTCATATACCTGCTCCTTAATTCGTATATGAATACATCTCCATTGCTTGCAGATTCATGATTGCATTCTCCATTAGGGCATCATCATACTAGGCCAACATAATCCATAGTGAATCTCCTTCTCCAAAAACCCAAGACATGGAGAGGAGATCACTTGAAGAGAGTTTCCAAATGACTTCAAATCCTCTTCTATTTATACTAAAATGTAGATGATGAATAGACATGTCTATTGGGCTTCATAGCCTACTCAAGTTGTTGGCCGACTTGACAATTTGATTTATAACATAAATAAATTCATAACTTCATAAATACTTATCAGAATTAGATGATCTTAAGATCAATCCTACACCTCTCGACGAGAGGGATCCAAAAAAAGTATCAGCTACCACAAATAAGCTGACCCACATGAAGTTTGGCCCTAGTTTCCAATTTTAGCAATCATTTATTCATATCAGGGCTTTAACATGACCCACAATCTACCAAGTAACTTTGACAAAAGTTATTATGATATTTACAATTTACTGGGGGGTATTACAAGCACCATGAATGCACTAAATCATGCAAACTATACTACTTCTATCTTATGTGTATCTTTGCATGCAAATTATATCACTCCTCTCTTATGTATATTTTAGCATGCAACCACGAACAAGGGTTTCTATTAATTCTTATATCCTCACCCATAAGGTTATTGAATCCCCCTTCAAGGCATTGTTAAATTCTTATAACCTCACCCATAAGGTTATTGACTCCCCATTTAAGTAATTGTTAAAAGTTGTATCACTCCTTTCTTATGTGTATCTTACTATGCAACCAACAACAAGGATTTAAATTAATTCTTATAACCTCACCCTTAATATTATTGACTCCCCCTTCAAGCTAGTGCTAAAGCTACATCACTCCAATCTTATAATTATATTAGCATGAAAATAACAACAATGGTTTCCATTAATTCTTATAAAATTGCCCTTAAGGCTATTGATTCCCCCTTTAAAACATTGTTAATAAGGGTATTGGAAGGCAATTTTTCTCACATGTGTGATAGCTAGGAAGCTTACATGATTAAATATGGCCAAAGAAAAGGTAAAAAATGAAAATGGAAAGCTTAGAATAGCTTTGGTCCTCCATCTAGGTCTATGTAATCTTGCTAGGTGTCATCTTTCGCAATGTGGGCATCCATTCATGGTGCATTTCCATTTCCATATTTAGTTTTGTATTATGTACAGTATAAAGGAGATTTGAGAGGGTCTACAACGTTATGAAAGGAATGCAAAGGAGACAATCAAAATTGTGGCTTCATCATCTAAGAAAGAAAGAAGGTGAAAGGAGGAATTTGAGAACTAATTAAGGGATTAAAGAGAATAGGAAGTACATATAGGCACTTTCATGATTGTCCATTAAAGGAAGAAAGTTGAGATGGCCCCTATCATAGTGATGTAGAATCCTTTAGTTGGAATAATGGTGGATCATATTCATCTCCACCTCACAATTTAGGTGTCTCCAATCCCCAACATATTGAGTGCTTCCCATCCCCAACATCTCGAATATCTCCCATCCCCAACATCATGAACATTTCTATGAATCTAGCCTTGTGTAGCCTACCTAGAAATTTTAATGAAACTATTGGGATCCACCTGACACATGTATTTAGAGATTCAGTAGACCATTTAAGAACCTCTTTTGCTAAGAAAATGGAATAAGGAATGGTGGACTAGGTGGAATCAAACTTATGTTCCCACACCAAACTCGCTTAGATTTCTTATTTTACTATTCTAATACTTTATATGAGCTCAATATGTCACTTGTGAGAATCAAACTTGTGTAAAGATGATGATAATCATTACTCCTAACCACGGTATATATATATATATATTCTCAAATGTTAAAAAAACTATTTGTTAAAAATAATTCACTAAAGGATTCTATATACCAACTTCGGGTGGATGAGCCATATTTGACTTTTTAAATCAATGGCGAGGATTTATTGTGTTGGGAATATGCTTCATCTTAAGTGTTATCCACTACTAGGATTTATACAGCGCATTACATATTAATGGATCGATCTGGTGTCCTTACAGCACATTACAAGACAGTGCATCGGGTGTCCTGGTAATGGATTGATTTGTTGTCCTTCACATGACGCCATTACTCCAAGTGCTATGGACGTCCTATATTTGTAGCCGTGATCGAACGAAGGTTATTTTCTCGGGTTTACCAAAGGACAGAAAACCCTAACTTTTATCTCATTTGTGTATTTGGCATTTGTTTGTGCGGATAGGCACCGCTTTCCTTTACAATGTTCGCCATATCTGCCTTGGTGTTATTTCTTCGTTTGTTACAAGTGTTGAATTGATTTCTCGACACGTGTTGATATTCTTACATAGAGAAAAGGATACGACTATGAATACTTAATTGAATGGTAATCTCTTAGCATCTCTTCCTTCTTTATTTTATACTGTGATTATTTTTTTAACCATTTCATATATACTTTTGTAATTTTTCCAAGGGTATTGCAGCGGAATGAAGGTTCCAAGGGTATTGCAGGGAAATGAAGGATGATGATAAGAGGTTCTCGAACCCTACTCGACCAGCACTGCCAAAAAGGGGTAAATTCTACATGGCCCTTTCCAACATATTGTTAGCTGAATATTTTATGTTTTCTCTACTTTATGTATCTCATTGTATTCCAAGGGTTTTTACAGTGTGTTGCTGATTGAGAAAAGTGATTAGTAAGATACTTACTTTTTCTCTCTCGAGGATTTATTTTTTTAGTATATTGGTTAACTTAATTTCATTGGTATTTTATTATTTTCATATAGAATGGAGTTTATATCTAATTTTGAAGTTTTTCTCCTCATGTTTCATTCAGGGTTGTGAGAATATTTCAATATTTAATTTTAGCTAGCTAGTGGACTGAAGCTTCTTATTTTTATTTGTTTATATTTACTTTTTCTCTCTAGGATTTATTCTTTAGAGCATATTGGTTAAGTTAATTTCATTGGTATTTCATCATTTTCCTATAGAATGGAGGTCATATCCAATTCTGAAGTTTTTCTCCTCATGCTTTATTTAGGGTTGTGAAAATATTTCAATATTAATTCTAGCTAGTGGACTAAATCTTCTTATTTTTATTTGTTTTGAGCTTTCTTTTTACTCATAGTTATGCTTGAAGGATATAGAAGAGTATTATTTTTCTTTCAAGGAGGTACATATGATTTAGATACCAACCTTAACTTTTATTACCCTTTGGGCTAGTAGTTGTTTGTGGCATTCTGCCAAATTGTTCTCTGATGCTATTTAATTATATCTTCTATCCCTTGTAATTACTCGAGTTTCTTTTGTGATTTCTATAGGATGATAGTATTGAAGGTGATGTGTTCTTAAACTTGAGGTAACCATTACTTTGTTTTAAGATTTTTTTTTCTTTTATTTAGATATCCAATTTATACTTTGAACCCTAGTTTCCCTAATTCAATTTTAGAGTTTTTTTTTCCACAAATATGACTTGACAAGAGTGTATTTTCTCCAAGGTCATATGTCTTCAACATTTATCATTTAGGTGCTAGATTGAAAGAATTCTTCTCTCTTCCTGGTTGGATTCTCTTTATACATATGGCTGAGACATATCACATAGTACCTAGACTTCTTATGAATATATGGGTGCATAGAGATTTATTTGGTTTCTAGGTTATTCTGACAATTTAATTTAATGGTGTAACACTATATTAATACTAAAGGCTGAAACCTTATTACTTCATGGAATTTTTTTCCATTCTCAAGATTTTGTTTAAGGATTAACCAGTTTAATAACTATTAAATATCTTGAAACTGGGTCTCTTTTGTGATATAAATCTATTTTCCCTCCGTTAATGTTAGATAAAAAAACATGTTTATTCAATGTTTCTACCAACCAGTATATGAAACAAATCATTGAAAGTTGTTTATTTATATCACATACCATTCAAAACAAATCATTGAAAGTTGTTTATTTATATCACATACCATTCAAAACTTGTCATAGTTATTCAACTTAGGTTCAAGCGATGGATTTAGTCGTAATTATTCAATATTTATGTTGAAGCGATGGATTTTCTAGAGTTAAGGTAATATATAATATGTTTTTCAATTTTACGTAAAACGAAGTGATCACTCATCAAATATGAAGACTTTCTTCTTAAGGAGGGAGACAAACAATTGATAAAACTCTTGAGAATACTACGTGTTCTATTTGTGAAAGAAGAATTAATGAATCGAGATTACATGATGATTATTCTTTTATCAACTTGCATATCTTTGTTCAAAAGACAACCACTAAATAATAATAATGAATATTGTTTTGATTTCTTTTTCAAAGGTCAATCACTATGTCACAGTAACCGCCAACTGTTTTAGCGTGGTTTTTGGAGTATCATATGTGAGCTAAAATATAATAATATATAATTATAACTAGTTCACATGTATTGGTATTTCCGTTGAGGATTTCATTTTACAGGATTTACTGGCAAACTTGCTTGGTGACCTCATTGTAGAATTTGGTTAAGGATTATGTCTACATTTTATTAATTAAGCAGTCTGTGCCATTACATCTTAGTAATAAGAGTAATACATATTATTGGAATTTTTTTTAATATTTTAATTTAGTCTTTAGTTAGTAATAAAGATCATTATTATTGAGTATTTTCTCTTAAATTAATGGCTTATTATTTTTATTTTTAAAAAAATCATCAAAAATGGATTAATTGGTTATGTATAAGGATTCTTATGATTTTTGAGTTAATCTATCTCTTTATATTTAAAGAAGATGACTTTTAGTTAACTATAACTTAGTCTCTATTATTATAGTGTATATATATAATATACATGGCTTGAAATATTTATTCCACGTCTTTTATTATCCTTGCATTGTTGCATTATGCTTGAAATAGCATGTTTGTAAGTTATTTCTTGACATTACATTGTGAGATTACTCTATGCACTTAATATTAATAATATTATTTCCTTTTTTGGGTAGTTTTGTTCAGAACTTGTAATTGTTTTATGGTTTCTAATATAATTAACCTATATACACATATTATATATTAAGTAAAATAGACAAAGGATTTACTTATTCTGAGAAGTCTAGAAACTACTATAACAAAATGTAATCCATTATATTCATTCTAGTGGGTAAATTCTACAGCCACTACTTTGCACTCTTGCATTTTGGTTTTTAGGGTTTAAAATTTTTTGGTTGCACAGTTTAAGATTTTGTAGGAATTTTTAATGGAAGCTAGGAGGTTTTGAATAACTTTATGGAATTTTTTTGGGAAAGTTACACCATGTATGAAACCCTACAAATATTTTTACCAGAACCTCATAGAGTACACTGTAGATTGCATCAATCTTCTTCGATTTGTAGGAGAGTAAAAATCAAAGTGTACTATTCTTTCTTTCAAAGGTTTGGTGACTGTTATTGTTCTTTTTTAATGTTGATGGTTCATAACTTAAGGTCGCATGAACTTTGATATCAATGTTTAATTCCATTTATATCTTCATTGTCCATACAATTCACCAGTGGTTTCCAACATCGAATTTCATACTAAACTAGTGATTTAGAACATCAATGTATCTAATATTAATGCACCTAATCATATTCAATGTCTATAACGAATTGCATGTTTAGTATGTCTATAATGGATTGGATTTAATAATTTGTCTATAATGGATTAAATGTTTAGTATATTTTATTCATATTTAATGCTCACAATCAGAGTTTGTTTATATATATATATATTAAACAAATTTCATATTTTTAAACATTTATATTAAATTTATATGGTGCAATATAAATTTAACTATATTTAAAGGATAGTTTGTTTGCTACTTTCCAATGTAAAAAATATTATATAGGTTATGATTTCAATATGAAAATAAATCATTGTCAACCATGTTTATTTTAGTGTTTATAATATTTATCTTAGGATTTATATACCTTGGGTTTATAATATTTATCCCTTGGGTTTAATATTATGTCCTTGGTTTTATAATCCCTTGGGTTTATTATTCCCTTGGATTTATAATATCTATCTTAGGTTCATATACCTTGAGTTTATGATATTAATCCCTTAGGTTTAATAGTATCCCTTTGGGTTTATAATACCTTGGGGTTTTAGAATATTCCCTTGGGTTTATAATGTCAATCTATTAGGTTTATTAATCTACTCCTAGGGTATAATATTATTCATAAGGTCTATAATATTAATCCTAGGGTTTAATATAAATCCCCTGGTTTTATAATCATGGTCAACCATGCGCAACCATGGTCTAATGTCACATTGCGGCAAAGATTGTCTCGATATGAAAATCAATCATGCTAAACCATGGTTAAATGTCGCATTATGACAAAGATTGTCTCAATATTAAAATAAAGCATGGTAAAAAATGGTCAACCATGTTTATTTTAGGGTTTATAGTATTTATCTCAAGTTTTACATACATAGGGTTTATAATATTAATCCTCATGTTTAATATTACTTCCTTAGGTTTATAATTGCTTGGGCTTTTAGTATTAATCACTCGGGCTTTAGTATTCCTTGGGTTTATAATATTAATTCGTTGGGTTTATTAATCTAGCGGTTGAATTTCCTAAGGTGTAATATTATTCATACGGTTTATAATATAAATCCTTGGGTTTAATATAAATCCCTTAGGTTTATAATCATGGTCAACCATGGTCTAATGTCACATTGTGACAAATATTTTCTCAATACGAAAATCAAACATGGTCTAATGTCGCAATGTCAAAATCAATTATGCTCAACCATGGTCCAATGTTGTTTTGTGATCAAGATTGTATCCATATGAAAATGAGCCATGGTCAACCACGATCAATGATGTTTATTTTATGGTTTATAATATTTATCTTATTTATATACCTTTTGTTTATAATATTAATCCATTTGGTTTAATATTATTCCCTTGGGTTTATAATACCTTGGGGTTTTAGAATTAATCCATTGGGTTATAATATCAATCCCTTGCATTTATTAGTTTATGTGTTCATATTCCTAGGGCATAATATTATTCGTAGTGTATATAATATTAATCCTAGGGTTTCATATAAATCCCTTAAGTTTATAATCATGGTCAACCATGGTCAATGATGGTTCAATGTCACATTGTGCGAAATATTGTCTAAACATGAAAATAAACCATGGTCCAACATTGCATTATGACAAAGATTATCTCAGTATGAAAATCAATGATGGTAAACCACCATCAACCATGTTTATTCTAGGGTTTATAATATTTATATTAGGGATTTTAAACCTTGGGTATACAATATTTATCCCTTGGGTTTAATCTTATTCCCTTGGGTTTATAATCCCTTGGGTGCTTAATATTAATCCCTTGGGTTTATAATATCAATCCCTTGGGTTTATTAATCTAAGGGTTCATATCCCTAGGGTATAATATTATTCATAGGGTTTATAATATTGATCTTTGGGGTTAATATAAATCCATTTGGATTTATAATCATGGTCAACCATGGTCCAATTTCACATTGCGAAAAATACTTTCTCAAAATGAAACTAAACCAATGTTGCATTATGACAAGGATTGTCTCAATATGAAAATCAACCATGGTCAACCATGTTCCAATGTCACATTGTCACAAATATTATCTCAATATGGAAATCAACCATGGTCACATTGTGACAAAGGTTATCCCTTGGTCCAACGTCAAATTATGACAACCATGGTCAACCATGGTTCAACATCACATTGTTATAAACATTGTCTCAATATGAAAATCAATCATGCTCAACAATGGTAAGAAATTGTTCAATGTCACATTGTGACAAATGTTGTCTCAATACGAAAATCAATCATAGTCAACCATAGTCCAACATTGCATTATGACAAATATTGTGTCAATATGAAAAGCAATTGTGGTCAACCATGTTTATTTTATGGTTTATAATATATATATCTATGGTTTTATAATATTTATCCCTTGGGTTTAATATTATTCCCTTGGGTTTATAATCCCTTTGGTTTTTAGTTTTAATCCCTTGAATTTATTATTCCCTTGGGTTTATAATATTTTTCTTCGAGTTTATAATATCAATACCTTTGGTTTATCAATCTAAGGGTTCATATTCCTAGCGTATTGTTACACAATATTTTGTCACTGTCCTTGTACTCCCTGTTCCTTGATCCTAGAGAACCTCTACAATGAACCCTACATGTTTTTCCTTCATGAAGAAACCCCCCATTATGTCCCTCTTCATGAGCAGATCAATTCCCTTTTGCACCATTTTCCCTTAAACTTCTGTTTTGCCCAGTTTACAAGACCGTCGCTAATGGCCCTTGTCTTCCTTGCAATGGTATGCAGGGATTAGTACTATCCCTTGCACCAACTCGAGCAACTGAACCATCTTTCAATCGTGTCAGCCCTGTTTTGGAAATTTTTTATAAATAGAGATAAAGCTTTCGGCTCTATAAGCTCCGTAACTCAAGTCTGGTAGTTGGTTAGGTCGGATGGAGTCGAGGAGGTTAGTTTAGGCTCCTTTCCCCTATTAGGATGGAACTACCTCAAAAGATAATACCTTCTCCCATGAGAAGAGGATCCATCTCTCCTATATAAACCTCTATTTGTCCCAAGCACAAGCTAGGGTTGGAGTGTTAGTGTTGAAGTGTTAATGTTGGTGTGCTAGTGTTATTTTTGTTTGGAGTAAATAGCAAGCCATTCATAGTTGTAGATATCTAGTTATGTGAGGGAGAAGTGTGATTTGTTTTGGAGTGAAGCCTAAAGGGAAGATCCTTCAAAATATTATTGATTGAGGCCATCATGGAATGCTAGCAGAAGTGTGTGGGAACCTAGTCTTTTCAGAGGAGAACTGCAATGTCAAGACAATGGTTGTAATCTGTCTTTAATATCAATATATATACAATTATCGATTGATTTCCTACATGTTTTGTCATCTTACATATTCATGGCTTAATGTTTCTTGACTTGTTAAGTAGGTTCAATTACAATTTGGCTATTATCATGGTTGTTGTTTGTTGTTGTTTACTTGTTCCAGGTGCTTGAAGAAGGAAGCAAGCAAGTAAAGACATCATCAAATGGGATAATTTTACTAAGAGGTAGGCCCTCTTAATTGGTTCTAACCTAAGGAAATCTTCCATAGAGTGTATCTGTTGTGGCTAGACCCATTATCGGGCTAGAGGAATTGTTTGTGTCTGCACTTATAATTTTATTTCACTATAAATTGGTGACTCTACTAGGGAACCAATCCTTTTATTTGTCTTGGATTTCATGATTTCGTGAGAACTTTCCTAGTTCCACTTTTTCCCTTTGGTTCTGTTTCTTTTCTCTTGTTTACTGGCCTGAGTTTGAAATTCATAGTAGCAGATATGGTCTCTATTTCAAATTTTTTTTTTTTTTTTCTTGGCTCCCTTGATCAGTGTGCTTAATCAGCTGATAATAACGTCGATCAGCACGATATGTTGAGAAAAAGTCGCGCCGACCAGCCTCTGCTGCTTGTTGTCAGTTAGGTAGTTGAGCCAATACCTGTAAGTGAAGATTAGGGTTTGTCCCCAATCTTAGCCAGTGTGTTTTTCTCTCATGATTTTGACCTCATAAGCCTTTTATATTGTTTTCTCCCTGACTAGAGAGCTTCATTTAGCTTGGTTTGTGTACTCGCTTGGTTTAGCCCACCCTCTGATGTGTTAAGTCAAGCCCTGTGTGGAGTTCTTTTTTATTTATTTTTCTTTGAATCCCTCAGTCAGCGTTATTTTTGGCCAAACAGTTGTGTCGATCAAGCCTATCAATGCTAGTTTTATCTTGAAAGTCATGTTGGTCATGCCGATCGACACTACTTTTGGCCCAAAAGTCACTTCGGTCTCTGAGTTAAGAAAAAATCAGAATTTCTCCCATTCTAGTGCCAGTGTGTCTTGACTCTTAGACTCTCTTCTTCTGCCTAGAAGTGACTAGGATGGTTTATTTGCTTCATTTCCAATTGAATGAGTGAAAGAGTCTCATTTGTTATCTTATTTCAAGTGTCTCTTTTCTCTTTTCAAGCATAGATTACATTTCTTCGTTTCTTGAGTGAAGCATTTATGTGTTTGGTTGGTACGATTCAAGGAAGAATTTTTTTGTGGTTTCATTCATCAAGCTTTGGATTTGATTGATGCTTGTTTTTTCGGAATTATGAAATTTCTCATTTAAAGTGCTTTATGTGAAAGATTCATTTTTCATTTTATGAAAAGGAGAACATCATTCTAGTTTACTTAAGTGAAAATATTCCATTAGTAGCGTCATTGAGAAGCTAGAATTGCATCATCATAAGCATTGGAAATGAAATGAAACTTCTTTTGTTGTTAAGGGAAGATTAAGTTCATTTAGGACATGCATAAGTGAAACTTTTCATTCTTTGATTGTTGCATTGATTGTGTGCTGACTATCCCTCAATTAGTGTTAAATTTCATCGAAGACAAAGATCTCTTTTCTCATATAGTTGCATGTAGCATTTTTGTCAGATGACAGCTGTAGGGCCTTGAAATTGAAACCTAATTCAAGATCAACCATTAAAATTTATTGAACTAACCTAACGAAGTATTGAAACTTCACTTACATTTAGTGTTCTAGGCTAGAGACGTGTTCTGGCATCTTTAAACCTAGTAGTTGTCATTCGCTTTGGCATTAGACAACACTAATACAGACTTGTGCTCCCTATACCATCGTGTATATAAAGGGAGACCCCACTAGGTCTGCAATCCTTTATCCATTGGAAGCCGAGTCTGCCACCTTGTAAATGTGATACACCAAACAAAGCATTCACGGAGATTGCCTACCCGTACTTCTCGTTTCATTGGGAGGTATTCTGCAGTTCATAGTTACCTGGTAATACTTTTGCCTAGATTATCCGAAGCAATCATTTTGGTCTTTTTGACTTGTTAAATTTAAAAGATCATCGAGCACTTGTCCTTTCGGGCTCGTTAACTCCGAAAGCGACTAGAGTCATCTTTCGCCCTTTTCTCGACTCTTAAATATGAAAAGGAAAAGTTTTGTTTCAATGTTTTAAAATTAACTTTCCACGAAATATTCCTGGTAAAAGTTATCTTCCTTATTAATTCTTTAGGGTCAATTCTAATGCAACATTTCCAGAGTCCATTAATCAAGGATTCCCCTTGAATGGGAATCTTTTCCCTTTTCCATCTTTTGGTTATGTTGGTTCTCCTTATTATGGTGATGTTGTCTCTTCGTGGGTTAACCATCGGTTTACTTGTCTGGTTATTTTCAACCTTGAAGGCCCTGACTCCTATCCAAACATCTCCTTCATTTGAATCATGTCACGATGATTCTAAGGTTGACCTCTCACCTTCTTCCCCTATTTCTTCATCTTCCCCTTCTACTTTTCCTGGTGAAAGTTTGAAATCCAGTAACGAGGAGGCTAAGAAGAAGAAGAAGAAGAGAAAGAAAAAGAATGCAGATAAGCGAGAATTCAACCGTGCATTTAATGCTCTAAATGCACCTCCTGTAGACAAACCTTCTGATCCTTCATGGAAGCTAAAATTCCCTTATAAGTTGTGTAACGGTGACCATCTCCTTCAAGACTTCCATGGAATTCCGAGAGTCTTAGAGGTATGGTCTCAAAACCTAAAGCAACCATCCCCGTCGACCTCTGGAGATCATGTCGATGTTATGCCTTCAGCTAATGATGGTAAGCAAAAGGGAAATATTAGATTCCCCTCTAGGTTGTGTGAAGGAGAGCATCTTCTTCACCTTTGTTCTCTTATGGATAAAGCTTCCAAAGTTTTGGAAAACCATGCAGCTCCTCAACTCCAACTTCTTGTTGGTTATGAGAGGCTTTCTTTTGACCCTCTCCCGGTTGGTAAAGAGATTGAATTGAATTCATCTCTTGTCGGTTCTGATCTTCCTAAGCATGACTCTCTTTTGTTTGATCCCAACCAACCATTAGCTTAAAAGAGTGTTGAATTGGTTCCGCCATGAGTTTCCCACTCTATTTCGGAGGAGAGTGGTGATCATACTACTTATGTTCTTCTCGTCTCCTATTCCTGTATAGTATGGGGGCAATCATATGTTACCCCCACCAAGTAGTTCTGTCGTCTCTTTTGATTGGGGTCCATTGACTACTTTCCACCTCTCATATTATGTGCCTTTCCAGATCACAGTACAAGCGTATAATATGGTAGTACATGGCACTATATTAGATGAAGGCACATATGTTAGCATCATGTATTCTACTACTTGGCAAGCTTTGGGTTCCCCATAGCTTGTGCCTGTCACCCAAAATCTGTTGGCTTACAACATAGGAACCAGTCAACCTTTAGGGATCCTTCCAAAGTTCCCTATTACGTTGGGAGGAAATACCATCTATATAGACGTGATGGTAGTCTAAGGTCCCTTAACTTTGAATATTCTCCTTGGATGCGTCTATGTTTATGTCATGGGACCTCTTGTTTATTCACTTTTTTGTGTGGTTTGTTTCCTACACAAAGGGAGAATTGCAACTATTGATCAACTGTAATTCCTTGATCACCAAGTGTCTCCTTTGCAACCATCGTCCCCTATCAGCTCTCATTTGCAAGCATTACCTTCCCATCCACAAGTCAATTATGTGGCTACCCGTTCTGTCTCCACATCTTCTAATGATCACACAGATGGTATAGTACGTTATGTACTCGGGGCATTGGAACCTGATCTGTCTTTGGTACCAAATGACATGTATTCCTCTCGTAGCGTGGTTCTTCCGGCTAGTGAAGACCTCTTTGGAGCCATGTTCTCATTTGGTTCATGAACATATTCATGAGGATAATACCTAGTCTTGTGTCAACCTCATTAAAAAATGAAACAAGGAGTCATGAGCATAGTTCCTTGTCTTGTGTCAAGCTCATTAAAAAATGAAACAAGGGTCATGAGGATAGTTCTTTTACTGTGTCAACCTCATTAAAAAATGAAGCAACTCCCTTTTCCAAATTGAGTCTTTGATTAAGATCTCGTAAAATCACAGTCGAGTCTTTCCAAGATCTCGAAAGTGAACCTTCACTCCATCCACCTAGCTAACTGAAATGAAGCTTGGGGGTCATGTACCTCGATTGATTAATTATGCTCGGGGAATGAAAACTTATATCAAGCATATTTTTTCATTTCAAGCTTGTGTAAACATGAAATCGAACCCATGCCCAATTTACATCTTGTGATTGTCATTTTTATTAGCTAATTTATGCCAGATGAGCCTTGGTTGTTTCATTCCATTTCCACCATCTCTTTGGCTAATCATTTTCTTTCACTTGGTTGTTTTTCCTTTCCTAAGGGACCGCAACAGTGAGTGGTTTTATTAACCAGCCTCTTGACCATTACATGTTTTGAGTAGTTCCACCATTTCCGAAACCAGTTGCTACCCTTTATGCCACTCGTTCCTCCAAGACAAGTCACCTTTAAGCTTTTTTCTGACTCGTAAAATATGAAAATATTTCCGAGTATTTTTTCCCTTTTTGACTCATTAAAGAGAATAAAAATGGGGGGTCTACTTTTAATCTCTTTTCCGACCCTTTAAAAACAAAAAGATAGTCGAGCCCTTATCGTTTCAAACTAGTTAACGGATGCAAAACGTTGTGTGCCCAGTATAAGTTTACCCTTTTTCAGGCTGGGAGGCACTATTTATGAAAAGTGTACTCCTTGAATGAAATGGTCAAGTGGTTCTTTCAAGTATCATTTTCTACCTTTTTTAGGCTTGAGAAACACAATTGTACAAGAAACACAACTGTACAAAAAGGGACCATTTGAAGTTTTCTTTTACGTGTCTTTTTCAGACTCTCTACACATGAAAAAGATACCGAGTTACACCTTTGTCAGACTCATTAAAATATTAAACGGCATTGGATTTGTCACCATGATGAACATGAGTTTCTCCTTCCTAGGGCTCGTTAAACTTACTAGGTCGGATTCGTCTGAAGGATAAACTTACAATGCAAGAATATGTTTTCCCCTTCAAGCTTGCGATTAAAAAATAATTGTGGTACCTGCCAGAAATGGTGGGGGGAAATTTGGAAATTTGATCAGTTGTGTTTGCAACTCACTCTTGAACATGACACTTTCTGCTTTGTGTTGGGTTGGGATATCCTCCTTTGTATCGTCGACCTTCCTGGGTTGGGCCTTTCATTTTTGCCTTCCATTTGATCTCTGCCATGTCATCATGACCACCAATCCTATGGATCCAAAAGTTCCCAAACTTCCAATCATTTTGCCGATATGTTCAAGAGTTTTCCTTTTGCGACTACACTTACCCTTGATTCTTTGTATCATCCAAAATAATTTTGCATCCCTTTGTCTCGTTTCGATGATGTGGGATACATTATGGACCTCCTTCGACATAGTTTCTTCTTATTGACTTCAGCTTTTTATCAAGGAATTTGACTTAGAGACTCCCTTCCAGTACCTTAGAGCTTGCATGCCCTAATGGCAAATTCTTCACACTCGACAACAAGTTCACATCATTGGCTTTTGATCGAGTGATTTCACGGGCGTTCGGCTGTTGGGCCTAGGAATTATCCTTAAAATACATCCACTTTCACTCCATTCACACATTTTCTCACCTCTATTCAACCACCATGTCACCACATCAGCTTCACTTTCATCATTATATGGGTTGCCTTTGTGTTTTCCAAAACATTATTAATTTTTAGTATTTTTAAGAGAATTTATGGTTAAACTTTAGAAAATAATCTTTGTATACTTATACCTATCAATGAGAATGAGTTTGTTGACATGTGTAGGTACAAAGGAAGCTTCCAAGGCATCTTTATGTGGCACTCTATGTTCAAATTCGAATTTGAGGAGATCATGGACCTCATGGAGAAGATCATGGACCTCATGGAGGAGATCATGGAGGATAGGGTTATGTGTCACCATTGGTTGAGAAATATGTGGGTCAAAGGAGGGAATAGTGGATTTACATTTATGAATTTCTTATCTATAGCTTTTGTATAAATAGGTGTTATCTCCTTCATTTGTAATCTTCATTTTTTAATCTTAATTTTTAGAATTTTATAACCTAGTCCTTCATTTGTAATCTTAGTATCTTATAGGTTGGTAATGAGAAGTTAGATTTGGAGAATCATTGTAATGGTTGTAATTGCAATTTGCAATTGATGATTAATAAAACGGAGCTTCTTTGATCCTCTACATTTGACTTCTCCTTTGGTGTGCTTGTGAATCCTTGGAAGGATCCCCATTGCCTAGCAACTACACTTTTATTTTGGTAGGCTTTTATTTTATGTTTGTTTGTGAATTTCATTAGATTAAATTATTAGGTTCATATGTTTGAAATATTAATGAATGACCTTTCGTAAGAAAGTATTAATGTTTCCTTCAATGAATCTAATTTGTTATTTAATGTTTGATTTCATTAGTCTAAGTCTCTGATTTATATGCTTGAGATATAAATGAATAGTCTCTTGTAAGAGAGCTTTAATATTTCATGCAATCAATCAGAATTAGGTTTTGTTGATTAAGATGATTAGAAATATTAATGAACAGTGTCCTGTAAGGGAGATTTAATATTTCTTACACCTATCAAAATGTCTTTTAATTTTTAGTTTTTATTTTGTTAAATGACTAAATAGATGTTGGAGATCCCAATGAAAAACCTCCCGTAAGGGAGCTTTGGAATTTCTTCACCTAGCTTAGTGTAGTTTTTCTCTAAGTCCATATATATTGGATGATCCTCGAAGTTTACTTACCCGGATTGATAGTAAATGAAACTCTAATTTGCATCACATTTTAGACCAAACATTTTGGCGCCATTATGAGGGAGGATGATTTAGAGATATACTTAGGAAGTCTTTTTTATTGCAATTTCTTTTGATGGACTAACTTTTGAAACCTGGTGACCACAAGATCTTCATAAAGGATTTCAAGTTGAGCTTTTTGATTTTTCTCATACTTAGTTAGTTTCAAGTTCAGTTTTTAAACCCCCCATTTCTTACTAATTCATCTACAGATGAGAAACTTGAAGATGTTAAACAGGTAAATCTTGGAGAGCAAGAACAATAATAAAGACTGGTTTCAAAAGAACCATGCGCCAACTCCAAGAATAAGACAGGTTACTCACATGTTTGAAAATCATAAGATAAAAATTTTAAATCTTGATGTGAGCATTTTCGAATTTTTAGTCTGTAGATGGCTTCAATGTAACCATTCTTTTACCTAGGAAATAAAAATATTTCAAGTTAAAGGTAGAATAGATTAAAAATAAATAAATAAAATGAGATCTCATAGAAGTTTCTCTTTAGTTTTGTTTTCAAAAGATAAAAAAAATAATAAAAAAATCATCCACATTTTTCATAAATAAATTTAGGTAAGAGTCACTTCATCCACGCTAACCTGCAAAAAATAAAAATTAAAAAATAAATCAATAGGTTAGTATACTCTCTTCCTGCGCTTCGAGCGATCAGGAAGATCAAAAAATCTCTTGATTTATTTTCAAAATTAAATAAAAATCTCTTGCTAGGAATTTGCACAAATCATTAAAACTACAAGCATTATAAGAAATCGAAATCATTTTTTCTTAATTCTTTATTTTCGATTTCAAATTTAAAAATTAAATTTGCACTTTAGTGATTTGATACTTGTGTTAAAACCTCTTTGCATAAAACTTTTCTGCATATGTGCTGGGACCATTTCTTCAAACAAGCCAAATCTGCATATAAATAATTCAATGTCGGTCTTTAAGGAAGAAATTTGCGATATCTTTAAGGAAGAAATTTGCGATATCTTTAAGGTAGAAATTTGTGATAAAAACCCATTCGGATTGATCTTAATTGCGAGAATAGCTCGGGGGTTGAAAAACGCGAATACAATTCTTTTCAGTCAAATTCAAATACGAGGTCCAATCAGACTAGATATTACTTTAAGTGTGATATGAATCAAAGATCAAGTGCTTCTACGTCGTTTTCTAGTGCGTTTTGGGAGGATATTAGTAACCACAAATTTAAGTCGATGCAAAATGACCATTCAAAGTTGTTTGCAAAGAATTTATAATCTAAACAGAACGATGATGTGGAGTTGGGCAATCGAATACGTGTCTGGAACCCTTTTACTACAACATCTGAGAGTGTTTAAGGGGTTGCAACCAATTCTTATTTTAAAGTGCATGAAGACAGCAAGAGCAGCTCTACATTTAGAGGAAGCATGGAGCATAAGTTAGCATCCAAAAACACTAGTGAGAATAATTTTAATGTGGCATGTGGATGCTCAGTTTCTGGCTAGCCAGGGTCAGTCAATGTTGGAAGCACAGTGGACGACCTTAACCATGCTAGGAACTAGAATGATAGCTTGGTCGATAGTGAACATCGAGGGTCTAAGCCATCTGAGACAAACTCTAGCAGTGTAGATAGTCATTTGTACAACACTGAATATTCTAAAGCATTTTTCTTTACAAAAGCATCCAAACCAAAGTCTAGCATTAGATTCAGACACAAATAAGATTTGAAAATCGGAAGATGTGACAAAAATATACGATGGTACATTTGTATCTCAAACCTTTAACTCCAACACTCACGGATTGAAGAAAAATGTTGATGAAAAGTATGGAAATCCATTTACTAATCAAGCATCAGTCTCTGGATCATTTAGACAAGGTGCTTGCACATTTGTTAATCCATCTATAGCAGAGATGCATCCTTCTCACCCAAAATTTTCTAGTTCTACAATTGACGGCTCAGTTGGACCGACACCTTGCGGTCTAATTCCTTCAACCTTCATCTTTAACGTAGGCAGTAAGTTTGAATGTGGGATCCAAAAAGCCGCAAGTCCACAGCTTGAACCATTTTCATTCTCTAAAGGTTTTGCCTCTAGCTCTGCTGCACATGCATTTAGTAGTGGGTCTACAAAAGAAACTGCTAACAAAGTTAATATCTCAACCAGCACTGGAGAAATGGGAGCAATTCCTACAAACTGGGACATGCACGCACAGAGGGGGAAAATATGGATCCATAGATCAGGGAGACGGATTCTTGACAAATTGATTGCATGAGAAAACTAAATGGCCACAACTGTCTCCCCATTAAAAGTCATTTTTATCTCATGTAGTTTTCCAAATAAGGCTCGAGATAACCTCGTATATCTCTTAATTGATTACAAATTGGAACAAATAATTTATGGGTTTTATAAATATCCCTGTTCAAAGAAAAACCTAGATTTTAATTTTTAGAAATTCATTTTAATTTGACAAGATATCGAGTTTTAAAATGATGTGTCAAAATTGCTATGCATTTCTGGCAAACTACTATAATGAAAAATGTTTTCTATTTTGAACTGGCAGCCAAATAATCTTTTTCCTCGATGCACTCTCTCGATCACGCCATCCCAGCTTGCACAACCACTCTTACATGAATCACTATAACCTACAGCCACATATCCATATACTTTTTCTTGATTGCCACATGTAGTTTTATTTATCATCTTACCATCCAAACAGCCACAATCTGAGCAATTTAAGTGAGTTGAGCAGGCAAATTTTGTGAAACTATAAATTATTTTATGATTGCATGCAGATTTTCTGCCATTTCACCAGCATAGAGATTCGATCTGCAAAAGGACTCACCATCTAATTGTTTCCTACATAATCGGTCAATCTAATATTGAAAGGAGCGTTTTATCAAATCAACACGGCTTTAATGTACATTTGTTGATGCGTTTACTCTTGGGAGTCTATTCTTTGAAAGGTTTACTCAAAAGATTTGTTGCTATCCTTCCCATGCTTCACCTTTTCATATTGAGACTCTCCATTGGTGAATCCTAATCTTCGACTATGCCTTCAACTTCTTCTTCAAAGGCCCCACTCCACAATGTGTGAAGGAGTGGTGATGATCTGATTAAATAGACAGAATTGCCAGATTGTTACGACTTGTGGGGGTATCCAATGCAGAAGTCATTTTTTCCTCAATGTAGAAAAATATTTAATCAGCGAGATAAACGTTTTATTCATCTATCTAGTAATCTGATATTTAATCTTGTGATGGTGGAATTTTATCTTGTGTAGGTGATACACAAGTTGTTGGATTGAATTGTGATTTCATTACGAGCATAACTCCGCCAGTTTTCTTTGAATCTGGTACTATTCCATAAATTTCCTCTAACATACTAGCCATATCATAGAGCCAAGAATCACCCTTCTTTCTAATGCGCAAATTATTTTCTGCATTCTCAAAAGGAGCCATGAGACGACAAATTTTAACAAAAAAAGATTATTGGATTACCCTCACATATTAGATGCATAGAGAATCGTAGAATGGGCCTGTGTGCAAGAAAGAACACAAAGTCTCCATTCAGTCCTCACCTCAAGAAACATAAGACTGCACTAAGATGGAGATTTCCAGGAACCCTAGCCCTATTGTAGTGTGACACCTCCATTGTTCATCCAAAATTTTCAATTTTGTTATTATATATATTTAAGATATTAATACAGTAAGATTCATCATGCTTATTCTTTTATATGATGAATGATCTGGTATATTGAAAATATGCATTTTTACCAGTATTTACGTATTGCTTAAAATTACCATTCAATTTCGAAAAAAAAAAAACCATTAATAGTGGGAAAGATAATTATGCCATTGAAAATAAATATGGAAATGCTAAGTTGTAGGATTGTGAGAATAAAATATCCATTTCATTAACATTTTATTTATCCTAATCATTATTTGTGGATGTGAAGATTGTGCCTTAGGAGGTATTGTTTCAACATCAAGAGCTCTTAAAGCTCTTGTAAGAGAGCTTTAATATTTCATGCAATCAATTAGAATTAAGTTTTGTTGATTAAGATGATTAGAAATATTAATGAGTAGTCTGTTGTAAGTGAGCTTTAATATTTCTTATACTTATCACAATGTCTTTTAATTTTTATATTTCAGTTTGTTAAATGACTAAATAGATGTTGGAGATCCCAATGAAAAACCTCCTGTAAGGGAGATTTGGCATTTCTTCACCAAAGTTTACTTACTCGGATTGATAGTAAATGAAACTCTAATTTGCATCGAATTTTAGACCAAACATCGACCTCAATTCCTCTATTCACATTCCATGGTTTGTGCTGATAGTACTTTGAGGACCATTGTCATTACTAGTGGTTTCTCTTGCGCTTGTTAACATTTTACGTCATTGACTGGTAATCAAGTGATTTTCTAGCATGTTTGACGTCAACACATTCGTTCATGTGTTAGAATTTGTACTTTGATTGGGTCGTGTTGGAGCACAATACCCTGGACTCAGATCATAAAAGTCTAGGTTACGAAGTGATGTGACATGGTTATGTTGGTATGCATGTATCTTTTAGATGGATGGTTGCAACCATACCATGAGTTATCAGATGTGATCCTTCTTAATATTGGATGGTTGTGACCATACCTTGGTTTCATTATGATCCTCTTTGATGGATGGCTGCGTCCATGCCACAATTCATGTATCATTTGACAGGGTTCTCAGTTATGTATATGTATTTGCACTTGCTTGTAGGTTTTCCAATGGTAGACTATGGTTCCCCACACTGATTTATAAAGCATTTCATCCCTCCCTCTAGTTCAACCTTCACACTTTAGGGGGCATCTGTTACACAACATTTTGTCACTGTCCCTGTACTCCCTGTTCCTTGATCCTGGAGGACCTATATAGTGAACCATACATGCTTTCCCTTCATGAAGAAACCCCCCATTATGTCCCTCTTCATGAGCAGATCAATTCCCTTTTGCATCATCTTCCCTGAAACTTATGTTTTGCCTAATGTACAAGACCGACGCTAATGGCCCTTGTCTTCCTCATGCTGATATGCAGGGATTAGTACTATCCCTCATGCCGACCAGAGTGACTGAGTCACCTTTCATTCACGTCAACCCTGCTTTGGAAATTGTTTTATAAACAGAGTCGAAGCTTCCAGCTCTAGAAGCTTTGTAACGGAAGTTTGGTAGATGGTTAGGCCAAATGGAGTCAAGGAGGTCAATTTAGGCTCCTTTCCCCTATTAGGATGGAACTACCTCAAAATATAAGACCTTCTCCCATGAGAAGAGGATCCATCTCTCCTATATAAACCTTTATTTTTCCCAAGCACAAGCTAGGTTTAGAGTGTTAGTGTTGAAGTGTTAATGTTGGTGTGCTAGTGCTATTTTGGTTTAAAGTAAACAACAAGTTATTCATAGTTTTATCTATCTAGTTGTGTGAGGGAGAAGTGTGTTTTGGTTTGGAGTGAAGCCTAAAGGAAAAAGCCTTAAAACTATTGTTGATTGAGGCCATCATGGAATGCTAGCAGAAGTGTGTGGGAACCTGGTCTTATCAAAGAAGAACCACAATGTCAAGACAATGGTTGTAATCTCTCTTTTATATCAATATATATGCAACTATCAATTGATTTCCTACATGTTTTGTCATCTTACATATTCATGGTTTAATGTTTCTTGACTTGTTAAGTAGGTTGAATTACAATTTTTCTATTATCACGGTTGTTGTTTGCTATTGTTTACTTGTTTCAAGTGCTTTAAGAAGGAAGTGAGAGATAGCTGAAGTGAGCAAGCAAGGACATCATCAAACGGGATAAGCGTACTAAGAGGTAGGCCCGCTTAATTGGTTCTAAACTAAGGAAATCTTCCATAGATTGTATCTCTTGTGGCTACACCCATTATCGGGCTAGAGGAATTTGTTTGTGTCTGTACTTATAATTTTACTTCACCACAGGTATAATATTATTCATAAGGTTTATAGTATTAATGCTAAGGTTTAATATAAATCCCTGGGTTTATAATCATGGTCAACCATGCACAACCATGGTCCATAGTCAAATTGTGACAAATATTGTCTGAATATGAAAATAAACCATGATCAATCATGGACAAATGTCACATTGTGACAAAGATTGTATCAATATGAAAATCAACCATGATAAAACATGGCCAACTAGTTTATTTTAGGGTTTATAATATTAATCCCTTGGGTTTATCCCCTGGGTTTAATATTACTCCCTTAGGTTTATAATCCCTTCAGTTTTAAGTATTAATCCCTTGGGTTTATAATTATGTTCAACCATGGTCCAAGGTCACATTGGAACAAATATTTTCTCAATATGTAAATCAACCATGGTCCAACATCACAATGTGACAAATATTGTCTCGATATAAAAATTGATCATGCTCAATCATGATCAACCATGGCTGAACATCGCTTTGTGAAAAATATTATCTCTAATAGAAAATGAAGCATGGTCAACCATGTATTTTTTATTTATAATATTTATCTTAGGGTTTATATACCTTTTGTTTATAATAGTAATCCCTTGGGTTTAATATTATTCCCTTCGTTTATAATCTTTTGGGTTTTAGAAATAATCCCTTAGGTTTATTATTCCCTTGGATTTATAATATAAATCCCTTAGGTTTAAAATTATGGTCAACCATTGTCAACGATGGTCCAATGTAACATTGTGCCAAAGATTGTCTCAATGTGAAAATCGACCATGTTCCATTGTCACATTATGACAAATATTATTTGAGTACGAAAATCAGTGATGGTAAACCATGGTCAACCATGTTTATTTTAGGGTCTATAATATTTATCTTAGGTTTTTATATCTTGGGTTTATAATCCCTTGGGTTTTTAGTATTAAAATCATGAGTTTTTAATACCAATCCCTTGGGTTTATTAATCTAAGGGTTCATAGTCCTAGGGTATAATATTATTCATAGGGTTTATAATATTAACCTTGCAATTTAATATAAATCCATTGGGTTTATAACCATGGTCAATCATGGTCCAACGTCACATTGTGACAGATATTTTCTCAATATGAAAATCAACCAATATTGCATTATGACAAGGATTGTCTCAATATGCAAATCAACCATGGTCAACCATGTTCCAACATCGCATTGTGACAAAGATTTTCTCGTGGTCCAATGTCACATTTTTACAACCATGGCTATCCACAGTCAACCATGGGTATCCATGGTCAAGCATGGTCCAACATCGCATTGCAACAAAGATTGTCTCAATATGAAAATCAACCATGGTCAGCTATGGTCAACCATTATCCAATTTCTGATTATGACAAATGTTGTCTGAATAAAAAAACCAATCATGGTAAACCATAATCCAACGTCGCATTATGACAACGAATGTGTCAACAAGAAAAGCAACTATGGTCAACCATGTTTATTTTAGGGTTTATAGTATTTGTCTTAAGGTTTATATACCTTGGGTTTATAATATTTATCCTTTGGGTTTAATATTATTATCTTGGGTTTATAATTCCTTGGATTTTTAGTATTAATCTCTTGGGTTTATTATTCCCTTAGGTTTATAATATCAATCCCTTGGATTTATTAATCTTCATAGTTCATATTACTATGGTGTAATATTATTCATAGGGTTTATAATATTAATATTTGAGTTTAATATAAATCCATTTGGTTTATTATCGTGGTCAACCATGGTCCAATGTCATATTGTGACGAAGATTTTCTCAATATGGATTTTCAACCATGGTCCAACATCGCATTATTACAAAGATTGTCTCCATATGAAAATCAATCTTAGTCAACGATGGTCCAACATCACGTTGTGACAAAGATTGTCTTAATAGGAAAATAAACCATGGTCAACCATGATTGTTTTAGGGTTTATAATATTTATCTTGAGTTTATATATCTTTTTCCCTTGGGTTTAATATTATTTCCTCGGGTTTATAACCCCTTGGGTTTATTAATCAAAGGTTTCATATTCATAGGGTATATGTTATTCATAAGGTTTATAATATTATTCCTTGGGTTAAATATA